>BQNB010001443.1:4791-139670 GCA_026074375.1 Tanacetum coccineum
GGTTTAGCAATCTTGGAGAAATTCTCAATGAAACGTCTATAATATCCAGCC
The DNA here is from genome assembly GCA_026074375.1 of Tanacetum coccineum. NCBI lineage: Eukaryota > Viridiplantae > Streptophyta > Magnoliopsida > Asterales > Asteraceae > Tanacetum > Tanacetum coccineum. The sequence goes on from BQNB010001443.1 coordinate 4,843, forward strand.
AATCCCAGAAATGGTCTTACTTCTGATTATGTCGTGAGGGCTTTCCAACTTTTCACCACCTCAATCTTACTTGGGTCCACGTGAATACCGTCATGATTTACCACCTGTCCAAGAAAATGTACCTCTTGCAACCAGAACTCGCACTTGGAGAACTTCGCATACACCTTCTCCTTCCTTAGCAAATCCAACATCAATCTCAAATGATTTTCATGATCCTCATTTATCTTTGAGTATATCAAGATATCCTCAATAAATACCTTGGTTCATTAAGTCCATGAAAACTGCGGGTGCATTTGTTAATCCAAATGGCATAACCGTAAACTCAAAATGCCCATATCATGTTCTAAACGCGGTCTTTGAGATATCATCATCCTGCACTCTCAACTGATGATAACCAGATCGAAGGTCTATCTTAGAGAAGTAGCACTCTCCTTGAAGTTTGTCAAACAAATCGTTGATCCTAGGGAGTGGATAACGATTCTTGACGGTTAACTTGTTTAGTTCACGATAGTCTATGCATATGCGAAACGATCCATCCTTCTTCTTGACAAACAAAACTGGCGCTCCCCATGGTGAGTGATTTGGCCGAATAAATCCCTTGTCTTGCAACTCTTAAAGTTGCTCTGACAGTTCTTGCATCTCCGAATGTGCTAGTTGATATGCGAATTTGCTACGGGCGTCGCTCCAGGAATCAAATCTATACAAAACTCTACTTGTCGTTGTGGCGGTAATCCTGACAGGTCATCCAGAAATACGTCCTCGAAATCACATACGATAGGAATATCACTTAACATCGGTTCATTCGCCTTTATGCCTATTAACATCTTTGTCTTCCTGACATTACATTCTCCTTGAACACAAAGTACCTTACCTTCTTCTACATATATCCTAACTATCTTCTCGTGACACACGATTACAACCTTCTCCAAAGTACCACTGCGGACTGCCTCATCAGTTAGTATCCCAGCAGTAAGAATAGCAGCTTGAATAGTAGCAGGTTGAGTGGCTCGAAGCATTTCACGAATCTGAGATGGCAACCCATTAATGTACCTTGTGACACGCTTTGCCTCAGGAGTTACCAAATGTGGAACCAACTTTGCCAACTCATGAAATCGATCAGTGTATCCAACATGATCAGCACCAGCCATTGAATGATTCCAGAACTCGCCTTCTAACTTCTCAATCTCATTACTTGGACAAAACTCCTTCATTAGCAATGCCTTAAAGTCATCCCACGCCATTGCATTAGCAGTATCTCGACCTCTTGCTTGGACTTGAGTATTCCACCAAGTCAAAGCTTTGCTAATGAAAGAACTCGCGGCATACTTCACCCTTTGATTAGTCAAACATCCGCTATTATCTATCACTGATTCCATCTTTTCAATCCATTTAATCAACGCCACCGCACCACTAGTTCCGTCAAAGTCACGAGGTCTACACGCCACAAATCCTTTATAGGTGCAACCATTGTTTCCTCCACCATTTCCATTACCATTGCCATTGTTGAGGTTGTTAGTCACTTGAGTCATGATGTTCAGGATGATGTTCTGAAGTTGTTGAGCAATGATTTCTGCGACATCAGGAGGATTGTTAGGTTGTCGTGTTTAAACCATGTTTCTGATAAGACATAGGATTATATATATTAGATGATATACTACAGATTTCATAACCCATGATATTACATTTCCCCTAATACTATATACGTACAAGCATAATCAACCAATATGTGTCAATACCAATTACATGTAATCATACTTGCAAGTCTATTTGTGTTGTGGCACACGTATAATTATGTTGTACACCATAATTATAGATGACCCTTTCACGCGTATACTCGCTCGTATGAAAACACTTCTTGAAATCAACACATCATGCAACACATAACACATTTAATAAGGCACATAGCACACAATATAAATCCTAAAACCACTTTTCATTAATAGTAATCATAATCGAAAATAACATTTCCTAACATGGTTCAAACAATAGAAAGAAACACTAAACATCCTAAATCAAATCAATTACATGAGTAGTCGGGTCGAGGTCAAACTCAGCTCCCACCAATGTCTTCCATCGTCAAGCTCATGGGTTGATTACTAGCCGTAGACTCAAGGTCTGAATCGTTAGCATCATCAGTCAACCAACCGTTCATATTGCCCTCTTGTGGTGGTAATGGGTAAGGTGCAAACTTGTTCCTTTGGTCTTCCATTTGGAGTTGTGGATGATCCATAAATCCATATTTGTTGTAAGAAGGGTGCTCACTAAAATCTTCTTCTTCTTCATTCGAGATGTGGTATTCTTGAAACCTAGAAACATTTCCTCCCTTGTCGATCCTTCTTCTCCGAATCACTCCAATCGTTTAGTCACCTACTTTTTTTTGTCTTTTCAAATAAATCATACTCTCTTCCACTTTACTTTTTGATTTCTTTGTAAAGAGTTTATTATTGACCATTCCCATGGAATACTCGTGTTTTACCAAAAATGCTTTTATTCTATCACACCAAGCTTTATGAGCTTGCTTAAGATCATATAAAGCCTTTTTAAGTTTATAAACATAATTTAGTTTTTCAAAATCAATGAAACCCAGAGGTTGAGCAACATAAACCTCTTCGTTTATAAAACCATTTAGAAAAGCACTTTTTACATCCATTTGGTATAATTTAAAAGCTTTTTCACAAGCTAGAGCAAGGAGAATCTGGATTGACTCTAATCTAGCTACCGGAGCGTATGTTTGATCATAGTCTATTCCTTCTTGTTGATTGTATCCCTGTGTTACTAATCTGGCCTTATTTCTAGACACTATACCATTTTTGTCACACCCCGCCAAGGCGGAATCGCAAGGCATGATCAATAGGCATCATCACAACACAAGGCGTCAAAATAGAGAAAATAAAAAATGACATTCATTAAACTTCAAGATCTAAAGCGTGTTATGACAATGCCCAAAACAATAATCCAACACATAATGCATAAAGAACAAAACATGACAAGTTCAAATAAAAACTAAAACAAATAAATCATAGACTCCGCATGCAAGCCTATGGTCCAACTAACTCCTCTTCCTAACTCTTCACACGTTTTGGTCAACTGAAAATGATGCTAAAACGTCAACATAATTGTTGGTGAGAGTTACAGGTTTAAGACTCACTTATGACACCGCGATCAACAAAAACAACATTTACGAACATATATGCATGGCTATTCTATCACAAAATAAATTCACATTTATCTAGGGTGGATCGTACCCCTCCGTCCCACAATATCTCCGCGCAAGACTGACCCACTTGACTAGCTAAGTCCGTTCGGGTCTCACACAAGGTCATGTCATCCTCACATACACATGCCTTACCACAATTCATATCACATAGCAATAGCACATAGAAATCATATAGTTCGACACTTAAAAACACATATCACGGTTCATAATTCAAAAATAGTTTTGCATCATTTCCATCCCAAAATATGAGTAAAAAGTGGGATTGTAAAACTCACCTGATGCAAAGCAAATTCCAATTCCTTCACATAGTCTTGCAAAGAATCTAAACAAAACAATACACACATATGTTACCATCGATTAGGTCACACACCCAAGTCGATGTAACAATCACAACGATGGATACTCTATATCCTATCTTGATTCAACTCTTCTATATACTCCTCATACTTGCTAACCTTAAGTTACCTCACAAACTTTACTTCTCAACTTTCTGCTTTTTATTTAGTTTTTATAGTCACAAGATGACTCTAAATAAAATACTTAAACACCTAATTGGATCTTCTCCTTACATCCCATAGCTCCCCAATGAGTTGTGAGCTTCTATGATTTTTGGATAAAAATAATAGTGAGTGTAACCATTTTATAAAAATTCAACATCACAAAGTGTCCATAATTTGACCTGATTCGACCTTCAAAACGTTTAGCTTGAGCAGACCCATTTAAACACTTAGGAAAATTCTAGAAAATCATAAACATCATGAACTTTCTACAGTAGCAAGCCCATTAATTAAACATACGTTTTCATATGGTTTTTGACCTCACAAACATAACTCAGAATCTGCCCTGAAAACTCAGTTTTGGCAACGAATCTTGTTTGATTAATTTGACTAAGTGCCACTCACTTTTAATTCACAAAACAACTTGGGTTGGAAAGTAGAAGCTTTGTAGTTAATTTTAGGCTCAAGAAAATCAATAAAAGTTATCTGTATGACCGAGATGTGGCTCCCGCAAGATGACCTAAAATTCTGCCTAGATTTCTATTCCGAATTTAGCATAATTAACCCTAATTAATGATAACCAAAGATTTCTTACAATATATAAATATATAATAATAATCAATAATTATAATTCAATTATAGTATGGTAAGTATTCTGAAAGACTCAAAGAAATTGCTTTTGACCAAAGCAAAATCAAAAATCCCCCGGGTCGTTTCCCAACGAGGCGTGAATCGAAAATCGTGATAACGTTCGTGATCGAGTGATTGAATGGGAAAAGGGTTTTTTTGGTTGGTTCTCTATTTTTACGATTAAAATGCAAAATCGAATAAAGAAAACTTAAAAACGAAAGCTGATAGTGAATTAAACCTAAAAACGAGAACGGGATTCAAAAACTCGTTCTTTAGAAAACCAAATTTTGAAATTTAAATCCTATGGATGCAAATTTAATTTTTCCTAAATGCTAAATTATAAAAGAAAATTTTTAAAAAAAGTATTATATTTTTTTATTTTTTATGAATTAAAAACAGTTTTAAAAAAGAAAAATTTATAAAAAATACTAAATTAAACGGTAAAAATCTGAAAAAATACAGAAAAGTAGTTTGGAGTATGCTGGATTCAGGAAAAATAAAAGATTTGAAAAATGGCTTAAAAATAAGCAAGAAATAAGCCAAAAATAAGCCATTTAGGGCTTATTTCTGGCTTATTTTTAAGCCATTTTTCAAATCTTTTATTTTTCCTATTCCATTCATTTCAACTAGACTTGATTGCATCAATCACAGTACTTTAATCTCATACATTATATCTCTCACAATAACATTAAAGGAACACACATAACCGCTTCAAATAAATTCTAAACAAACTGAAGCAACCGGCTCAAACCACGGTTGTCACGGAGTGCATTGTGGGGAAAAAGGCTTTGCCTTGGGCTTCACTATTTCTTTGGATGGAGATGCATACTAATAATGTTGTGCCTTGTAATTTTCACTGTTTTTATAGTGAGGCAACATGTGTATTGTGATCCAAGGTTCTGTGATCCTCTCCTTTGCATTTCATACAACATAGAATTCGATAGCAATCATCTGTAGAATGATTTGTATAAAAGTAAAGTTCACAATTCAGTTTGGGTTTTTGTAGTGGTTTTGGTCTAACTGATTTGGATGAGTTAGTTTGTGGGATCTTAGGTTTAGATTCATGAATCTTGTTAGATAAATTAACTTATATAGATGATTTATTTTGTGAGGTCACATGTTTTGATTTCTGAATATTTTGAGATGAGTTAACTTTTTCATCCATCAACATTTAAGTAAGTTTGGTTAATTCATTTATTTTCAACTCTTGTTCATTGATTTCAACCTCGGTAGGAACTGAAGTAGTGACTCGTTTAGTGTTTTTAATAGTGACAGGTCTTGATATACTCTTACTTGCAAAATCTTGTATATCAGGATTTGTATGTTCAACAACCCGTAAACCAGCTCTCTCCCTGGGATAGTGTTCTAAGTAGGTCAATGGCATGACCTCTGAGCTTGGTGAAGCTCCCTGAAGAATTTTTAAAGGAGGTAAGGGTGTTTGAGGTTATGGCTCTCATTCTTTAGATGACTCAGGGTTAGTGGGCCCTTTAGTGAGTCTAAGACTCTCATTGATAGCCTTACTTTTTGGAACCAAAATTCTTCCGGTGTTGAAGTTTGGTGGTTTACTGTCAGGGTTATGTATTTTAACCTAGTTTGTGGATTTGGGAATCATCTCATGATCATAACCCATTGAGGCATGTGTAAAGGTATTCTCATTTACATACTTTTTGGAGGATGTTTCAGTGACCTGATTAATACCTAGAATTTTCTTTTTTTGATTTGGGATTTGATCATTTATACACTAACGCACTTTATTAGAACTACTTAACCATTTTTTCTTAACACGTTTTTCTTCCTTAAGTTGTTCCTGAAGAGCATAAATTTGTTTTATAAGTTTATTGTTTTGAAGTTGAAATGTAACTGCCTCTAGTTTAGCTTGTTTAAATATTAGTAGATCATCTCTACACTTATTTAGTTCAAAACAAGTTTTTATATTTTGACCACATATTCAATCTTTGCTCTTCAATAAACTTAAGATCTATGTAAATATACTTTAAGTAAGTTTGCCAATCATCATCCTCATCTATAGATAACAATATATTTACCTTTCTCATGGTGAATGATTCCAATCCATTCACCATTTCTTGCATGATTTTTGCCCATAGCAAGTTCATCATCCGCAAGAGCCATCAACACTTTGACTTGAACCAGTTCTTCGTCATCAAAACTCTTTCCATCTAGTCAAAATGTTTAAGTACATCGACCTTTATTTTTTAGGACTTAAGAGGTTTAGCAGCTCTGAGTACTTGCAGAGCCAGCCTCAAGAAGTGTGAGTTTGGCTTTGACCTTCTTGTACTCAGTCTTATAATCTTTTTGTATATTTTAATCAGTTTGATTATTTTGAACTTGTTGTGTGGATTGAATAAGCTTTGGGGTAAGTTTTGGTGAAATTACTTCACTTTAAGATATCATTTGACATGAAGATTTGTAAGACAAGGACGACGTTTTTGAAAAAACTAATCCTTTAGCAAATGACTTATGCTTTACACATTTATAACACTTAGTGTTGTCATTGCTTTTTAGGATCCTGGAAAAAATTATTTCTTTTTTTTATAAAACGTTTTGATCCAGCCAAAAGGGCTCTTTTATAAAATTCATTATCTAAATCTCTTAGATATTCCTCACTTGTTCTTTCATCGACCTCATCATTAGAATTCTCTTGGAAATCCTGAATAACATTATTAGAAAAGAAGGCAGTTGACATAGGAGCAGTTATGGGTGCAGTTATTAGGGTCTTTTTGAACTCAGGGTATCTTCTTGAGATTATGTTGTCTTTATAGAAATACCTCCCATAAAGTTGTGAACCAAGTCTATCCAAGTTTTTTTAGCTGTCTCACATCGAATGACTGCCTCTATTATATCATCTGGTAGACTGATTATGGGATGTTAAGGCCATTGGTCTTGATTGACCACCCTCCTCTCATCATTTAACCATTGTGCTTCAGGTTTGTTTGCACCTTCAGCAGTCATGGGATGGAAAAGACCATCCTTAATACTAGGGGTGTGCACGGTTCGGTTTGGGTCGGTTTTTGGTTAAAACCGAAACCAAACTGAAATATTCGGGTTTTATAAAACCAAAAACCAAAACCGCTCAGTTTTTGGCGGTTCGGTTTTTTAGTTCTTTCGGTTTCAAACCGTTTATATTTGGTTGTGGCTAATTTATATTAATAAACTTGTTTTACGTAGAAAATTGGTTTTTTATTTTTTTGTTAATATGAGCCTAATAATGTTTACCCAAATTTCTACAATTATACACGTATAAATTAGACACACACACATGCAAATAAAAATACATAATATGATCATTGTCATATATGTAATGATATATTGTCAAGTAAACACACATACATGACAAACACATATATAAAATTAAGAAATATATATATTATAATTCCACCTACAAAATAAATATGAATTTAAAAATTAGATTTATTATTTATTTATTTGTATTATATTAATTATATATTATTATAAAATTGGTTCTGTTCGGTTCAGTTTTTGGACGAAAACCAAAACCGAACCGAAATTTTATATAAGCCCAAGTCAACAAAATAAAACCCGGGTCAAAGAAAAGTCAAACGCACCCCTGTTATAATTTTAACGCGCGAAAGGTGGTTGTTACTGTTCATCTTCTTCTTAAATTTACCTCGGGCTCAAAACAAAGAGTAAATGAAAATTAAGGATGTGGCTACATAATTCAAATGAAACCCTCCACCTTGGCAGAGTTATACGTCACACAAGCATATGATTGGTTGAAGCCCATAAGGAGTTTTTTTGTGGGAACCCAAGAGGGCGGGGGCAAGGAGTCGAAAACACACTTATGATTGGGATTTGCATTAAAGTCGTGCAAAAGAAGCACAAGGTCTGACACACGGAATGCCACGCTTGGCAATTTTTTTTTTTTCTTTTCTGGTATGTGTCACCATAATTATTCCAAGATGATATAGGCATCCAAAGATGAGAAAGAATTGAAAGGACAGATTAAGGGAGAAAGATGTTGATTCAGTCCTAGAATGCTTCTTTTGCAGATATAAATAGCCCCTCACATTACACCAACGATTTAGTTTAGCTCTGAAATTTTTTAGTTTGTAGTTAAAATTGTAAATTTTTAGCTTTCAAAATTTAGCTAAGTAGTGTATACTTTTCCTAACTTATTGTACTCTTACTTTTACCTTATTTGTAATAGAGTTTTATTAATTAATGATATCTTCCTTTGTTATACCTAAATCCGTTTTAACTTTAGAAGTTTTAAATCCTCAACTTCTCATGTTACTATTCATAGTCCTAATAGCTTCATACAAGATCTTTGAGTCTCTCTAAGCTTATATGAGCTCATAATAAGCATCTAATCTATTTAAACTCTTAAAATCAGTCAAATACCTTTGCTAATGGGATTTTGAGCTTTTGGATGATGAACTAGCCATGGATGAGTTCATAGGACCTTACTAGCTTATCCTTGTGATAAGCTAGAGCTGTTGAAAGGCTCTTTTGCAGCATATTGCTTTGTTAGTAAGGCTTTTGTAAGTTTTCTTTTATATTTTCAAGTATCTTAGCTTTAATTTTGGCATAAGCTTATATTCTGCTTATAGTCTGCTATTTGTGCTTAATTCTGTCTATTGTGCTCTAATTAGATATGTTTGAATATCTGTTTTTGAGTTTCTATAGCATAGATTTTGTTTTCTTGGTTTAGATTCAAAAATGTCAAAAAACTCAAAACTAGTTAGCAAACTAGTAGCTTATGTTTTTGGCTTATTTGCTGATTGAAAATGCTTGTTTAGGTTGTTATAATCTGTTCATTACTGATAATAAGTTTTAATCACTAAATCTATATTTCATAAGTTAAAATGGAAATTATCAAGTTTAAGGGGCCTCCGTGGTTGTTGCTGGGAGTGTTTGGCACAAAATCACTACCAAAAGTAGTGTTGCTTTGTTGTGTTACGCATATAGTGCCTAATCTAAATTTGATTTTCATTTTTGGGTATAATTAGTTAGGATTCTAGATTGTTTTAAGTTTGAGATCAAGTTTTTATAGGAATTCTAGGTTAAAATTTGAATCTGTGGTCTTATAGGTCAGTCATAGTAGAATTTTAGCTTAACTGATTTCTGGCTATTATTTTTGCTTTCATTGTTCTTAGTTTGGTGTTCTTAGAGTGTCTAAATAAGTTTTCTAAGTCTGCATTTTATAGTTTAGTGCTTTTGGTCAAGTGCATCAGTAGGTATTGAAAGCAAAAACAGCCAGATTCAATCTAAGTTTTCATTGAGTTAAAGTAGTTTTTAGCATTTGATTTTCATAGCACTACTAGTTGATAGGCCAATATAGATAATTTAGGTTTTATTTTGCTTTAAAAAGTTTATTTTCTTATCTGTTTTTAAGCTAAAAAGTTGTTATTTGTCTTTTTATAAAATTTAAAAAAACAAAAAAAATGGTATTCTGTCTGCAAGTTGTTTTCAATTAAATTTTTCATTAAGCATTTGTATTTCAAAATAGTTTTTAAGAGTTGTTTTAAGTAGCTAGTAGTATAAGGTTTCTAAAAATATAAGCCACTAAGGCATAAGGTTCTATTTGCTTATTAGAATTTAAGCTCAAAGTTGTCCCTAATAGGTCTGTTGTTTTAGTCTAGGTTTGAGTGTTTAAAAATATATATTTCAGCTTATGGATTGCTTTTTTGTGTTAGTTTCTAGTTGAGAGTAATTATTAAGTCTATGATTATAGGAAAATCAGCTTTTTAGGTTAACTTTTAGCTTATTTTGTTTTAGAAGTTTAGCAGCTTTTAACGTTTAAAGCTAGCTAGTACTACCTTATTAAGTTCGTACTGCTTGAGCTTATTTAAGCCTTTTCCCTCTTATCATTTTGCTCTTTTCTTTTTATATTTGCTTATTAGGTTAGTCTTAGATAGATATTAGCTTTTAGCTTATTGTTAGCATTTTGAATTGTAAAATTTAAATGAAAAGTCCAAAAAGATATAGTTAAATGCTTTTCTTTTCTTTTTAAGCTATTTCAAGTTTATTTCTTAAGTTTCAAAAATAATTTTTTTATTAAAGTTGTTTGTTTTCAGGTTTTCTACAACTTTGTTTTTATAAGTTTTCAAAAAAGAAAAAAGGGAAGGTGGAAATCGGGGGTGAGCAAGGCTCGAACCCCCGATCTCAACACCCTCAACCCTTTATAGCAACACACCACACACCTCACTACCATCGTGCCCTGGGGTCTTTTTCGTTATAGATTTACAAAATCTATTATTTGTACACGTTTTCTTCCTTTTAGCTTATAAGCTGTTATAGCTTTTTACATAGCTTATTTGATAAGCTGTGTATCTAAGCTTATTTTTCCTAGGTCTGTATTAGTTCAAGCTATTTTTCATAATTTTTTCAGAATTTTTATAATTAGTTTAGTATTTTTAAACATTTATTTTTATTAAAAACTTTAAAAATTCATAAAAAATAGAAAAATGATCAAAAAAATAAAATTCTTTTTTAGAAAATTTTCTTTTATCGTAAAGTTTCTAGGAAAATTAGTTTTGCTTTCGTAGGGTTAAAATTGCAAAATTTCAATTTTTAAAGAACGGGATTCGTTTACGAGTCGAAAGGAGTTCATAGCCCAAAGAATGATTCGTACGCACGCTATGGCGGATACACGTAGCCCACTTATTCATAACTCATCACTTACATAAAGAGGCGTTCCAATCCATGTAAGTGAAGATTTATGAACTTATGGTTCGGCGGTTTATAATTTTCTTATTCAAATTAAGAAGCGTCCCAATTCATTTCAATAAGACGATTATAAATCATCCTACTTAAGTATGTCCGTCACAAAATCATAATAAGAAGTAACGAGAATAATAATAAGACATTAGTCAATCGCATTCCCAAAGGTAAGTACCAAAGTTACTTATTTTAGCATTATTATTTTAGAATTAGGAATCCAAACCAAAAATCTTTTTGAACCATTCAAAAACGCGATCACAAACTCGACCGATTCTCAATTCACGCCTCGTTAGGAAACGACCCGGGAGATTTTAGATTTTGCTTTGGTCAAAAGTAATTTCCTAGAATCTTTTGGAATACGTATACTATATATATTTGATATAATTACCCCTTGAAAAGGGTGGTTATCATTTTGGCGCCGCTGCCGGGGAGGAGTGATACGATTATCGTGTTTCGTTTGAAGATTAGTTTTTGAAGACCCTTCCTCGTGAAGTTATCATTTTCCGTTTGTGAATATTTTCTTATTATAAAAAATTAAAAAATACCAACAATACTTTTCCTAAAGTATTGAAAGTACCAAAAAAAATTAAAAAACCAACAAAACAAATCGTGTTGTTAATCGTTATAATCGGCTCACCTTTGAATTACAAACTATAAGGAGGGTATAAGGCAGGCTTGATCCAAGGAACATCGCCCAAAAAGGAAGAACGCTTTTAAATCGCTTCGGCGTGCTAATTCCTTCCGCTCTCTTGTGCGTAGTTTAAAGAGCTACCGTGGACTTTTAACTTCCGGTTACCAAAAATATTGTGTTTTTCTTGTGTTTAGTGCATGCGCACTCGCTCTTCTTCGTATCTAGTTGGTGAATCTTCTCCTAATCCAACTACTTCAAATCCGAGACGTCGTAACCATAGACGTTCAGAACAACCTCTCTCTCTTGAAGAATCACCCATAGCTACGATGGCCGATCAACGTACTATGGCAGAATTGCTCCGTGCACCCACCGAGGGTTATGCAGAGGCAATCGTGGTTCCACCAATTCTTGCTGAGCATTTCGAGCTCAAGCATAGTCTCATTAATATGATGACTTCGGACCAATTCTTCGGACTTGAGAAAGACAATCCTCATGATCACATTCATTGGTTTAACAAAATAACTTCCACAATAAAATACAAGGATGTGCCTAATTCAGCGATTAAGCTTATGCTTTTTCCATTCTCTCTTGCGGGGGCAGCCCGTCGTTGGCTTGAAAAAGAACCTCCCCCATTTTATTCTCACTTGGGAAGATCTTGTATCCAAATTCATCAATGAATTCTTTCCTCCCTCAAGAACGACAAATCTCCGAAATGAAATTTCCAACTTTGAAAAACGTTTTGGAGAATCGTTTCATGAGGCATGAGATCGGTACAAAGATCTCCTTCGTGCTTGCCCTCATTATGGTTTTACCAAATTGAACCAACTTGATACCTTCTACAATGCCTTAAATGTAACACCCCCAAAATCACAACATCGCAGCGGAATACCACTTGGGGTGCTACTTTATAGTTCATACACACAAGTTACAGAAAACCACCTCAAAATAGACGTTTAATAAAATGTCACATTCGATTAAAATTTCAGAGTAAAATTAGGTCCCAATAATTTATAATTTAACAAGGTTACAAGATTTCAAACGTGAATCATTTTGTATATTTAAGGAAAAATAGTTATCGAATGTAAAGAAAACCAAGTCCTTGAAGTTTTAATATCCACGCGACTCGAATGCTCCCAATGCTCAGCTAGCAAAATGATAACCTGAGAAAATACATGCAAAAACGTCAACAATAATGTTGGTGAATTCATAGATTTAAGTAAAAACAGTATTGAAATAAATCAAGTAATATTTCGGTAAGAAAAGTAGCGTTACAACATTTAGAAGAATTGTTATCGAAATCCAAGTAGTAATTTAATAAATCAAGTATGCTTAGTAGTGGACCACAAGATTAAAGTAATGTAGACAAGAGAAACAAATTCACCAAGTCTAAATGGAATATATATATTATTGCGCTAAGCTCATGACACCGACACCTTAACAAGATTTTTGCCCCAATAAAAGTAGGGTATACTGCTAATAACCCCAAGGATACCTCAAATGTTAAGTGCGTCACATGGTTATCTAAAAACCATAAAGTCCGGAAAAGTAGACGGGGATTGTCAGTCCCGATAGATCTATCCACAACATTCGCGCTCACTACAATAGCAACTGACGGTTCATGATAAACAGGGGACTTAAGTAGCAGATAAAGGACTTAGGCAATAATATTCAGGCAATAATCTGGATAGCATACAATTTGAAAAGCACTTGCGTCCAAAGTAAAACAAGTAATGTGTTCAAAACTCACGGTTTTCATATATAGGAATATAATGATCTCAAATGATGTAGTAAACAAATCAAGCTTTAATCAGTTCTTAAGAAACAACCATGTATCTACACATGTTTTAGAAGTCATGTAGTAAGCAAGTTAAACTTTAGTAAAATAGTCACGTAACGCTTAAGAAGTAGAAAATAAAAAAAAAAAAAACAAATCATAAGTTTACATGTAAAACGAGCATGTATTCTCACCCCGAAAACAGTTTATGAAAACCATTAAAAGAGAAAAGGTAGGGCTATGAACTCACCGTGGATACGAGTAGTGATCAAGAAATCCAAACAAGAAGACGAGTGTCAACAATCAACCGCGACCTAATAGTGGCGCGTGATTAAAATTCATACTTATAATGTAATGTAACTTAATATAAAAGAATCAATTACTTATTTATACATTGGCATGTAATATTATCATATGTTTAAGAATCCATGTACTAGAGTCACTTAAAGTACCACTTCCATATTTTCTGAAATTCTATCGGTTTTTACTAGTCGTTAACCACACTTTAAGGAGATACCAATCGGTCGATAAGACGTTCTCCTTCTATATCTACCCACATATACATGTTATTAAACCTCAGTAGCTTTCCTCAAAATCATAGCCAATTCTAACCATTTTTTAAAAATGCGCTAACGCAACATACCCCAAAATAAGGTCTGCTGAACTTTGCAAAAGTTGGACACTATTAGACACATCTAACCTTTCCAGAAAAATCAGGAAAAATTCAAGAAGGTCACACACATATTGTGAAGATGCTACAGTACGAATTTCGATCGAAAAATTTTATGTTTTGACCCGCCTGAACAACATCTTTACAATCGAATTTAGGGACAGCAAAACAAGTTTTGACACTTAATCTAGTTAACCCAATTCGGACCACTTTTAAGCATTGAAATCGATGAGGCTAGTTCGTTAGAAGTAGTACTCGAAGAGCACTTAATCATAGGGTCCTGCAAATCTAGTAAAAGACTATTGGCATGATCAAGTTACACTACTCGCAAAATGGACTAAAATTCTGCACAAAAACGACGTGTGCAGGGTTTTGCCGAAACAATTTCCCAATTTCAAATCGCCATAACTTTCTTGTTTTTAAGAGCTGGAAGCTCAAATTTTTACCATACGATCATTATAACAACCACCACCACACTAATCTCTTAAATCTCAGTTTACAACAACACTCATCTCGCTAATTTAGGCCTAAACTTTCTGGTCTAATTAAGGGTTATAAAATCCTATCAAATCTTTAAACTTTCACCTCAAAATGCTTCCATATAATCTCAAACTACCCTAATACATTATTAACTATAACTAATTTTTCTAACACATAAGAATCATAACTTCTAATTATTTCATGGATTCTCAAACATAAATCAAACCTACATGCAAGTATATATAAGATTAAACAATACAAAAAGAATAGTTAGAAGCTTACAACGCGAAATCAAGAGAAGGAAAATCAATTCTATCAAACCCTTGAGGGATTGATGTTTGGCCGACCATAAGGAGGGACAAAGGAGACCCAAAAACTTTAATCTTCTACACCAAACTTGTTTAAAACACTAATAATCAACCCCTTGTTACTCAATTATGCGGTTAATTTGATCAAAAACTAAAATCACCAAAATCTTTAAAATAAAAAACTTGAGAAAAACCAATCGCATGTGGGTTAATCTTCAAAGGGATGATGGGACTTTATGTAGGAGTGATGTAGGGAATTGTTTTGGATGTGATGGGAAGAAAATTTAGTGATGATCTTGATGGTGGTTGATGTTGTTCGACGAACACAGTGAGAGGAGGAAGAGGGGAGTCGAATTTTTTGTCTGTGTGTGTGTTGGATCCGGTTATAAAATAAAAGAATGGGCTTTGATAAAAAAACATTATCAAAGTATACTTGGGCTTGGGTTTATAAAGAAAAATATTAGGGAGTGTTTGGTTTTTGGTTTTGTTGGAGGAAATACAAATATAAGAGTATGTTTGGTTTAGGATTTAGTATGAGTAAAATATAATAAGGGGGTGTTTGGTTTCTAGTTTTGATGGGGCCTAAAACAAATTAAAGGGGTGTTTGGTTTATATATGTTATAAGGAAGAGTTTATCATTAACTACCATAGATAAAAAAATATAGTTTTATTTTTATTTTTCTAAAAACATTATATACCACAATATTTGTTTTTAAAACACGAAGTTAAGATATAAAAAAATTGTATGTTAAAATAAAAACTCCCCCCCCCCCCCCCCCCCCCCCCCCCCCCCCCCCCCCCCCTCTATTTTGACGCGGTTTTGGCCAAATGCGGATAAAAGTCAAAAAATATTAAAATGAAAAATAAATAAACTCTCGAAGCTAAAATATATGGGAATTGTTGATTTCTCAAACGTTTAAAATGATAATATCTAAAGTCTGATTCGAATTTGACTATGAACGTGAAATTGCTGAATCGGGTAAAGGTAAAAATAAAATTTTTACTTAACAGTAAAAATAAGAATAAATTATAATAAATTTATTTACCTGAAAATACGAATTCTCACAGTCGATCCCCCTAAGGGAACTCTGGTCCCCAGAGTTCAACTGGCGGCTGCAGACGAGGTGAAGGCGAACAGATGCGGGTACTTATTCTTGAATTGATTCTCACGCTTCATGTGAACTCTGGTCCTTGACATGAGTTTCAACGAAAATTAAATGAACAATAGTTAAAGCATCAAATATATGCAATGAACATGAGAGACGGATAGAATGTCGTGAGAATCCTTAAAAGGAAGGATAAAATACATGACTCAAAGAAAAAGCCATTGAAAACGAATAGTTTTGAAAAGTCGTCAATTCTTGGAAACGGTTAGTGGTTCATTACGATTAGCTTATCAAGTTCGCGGAGGTCGATATACATTCAAAAAAAATCCATATAACAAATTATGAGTCGAAAGAAGTTCATAGCCCAAAGAATGATTCGTACGGACGAACGCACGCTATGTCGAAATTTTTAAAAAAAAAAACATAAGCCCACTCATTTACAATTTCGTCACCTTACATAATCAAGAGGCATCCCAATCATGTAATGTGATGAACTCTGAACTTATGGTTTGGCGGTTTATAATTTCATTATTCAATACTGAAGAAGCGTCCTAATTCATTTCAATAAGATGATTATAAATCATCCTACTTAAGTATGGCCGACACAAAACAAAATATCAAAACAATGTTACAATAAGTAAAAAGGAGTGTCTACTTGACGGTATGATTCTTCAAAATCATAAGAAGTAACAAGAAGAGTAATAAGATGTTAGTCAATCGCATTCCAAAGGTATGTGCAAAGACAACACGATCCGAGGTGACAAGCTAAACTCCGTACTCCTTCAATTGGAAGATTTCAAAACAATTGAATTACAAACACATCATAGCGATTCAAAAGCATAAGAGAGTGTTCGGACTCGGAGTCGAACAAGAAAATAATAGTGGAATGACAAAGTACCACGATGTCATATATCAAAAGGGAATAAAATAAAGTCGCGTTAATGTTTCGGAGATCACCGCATCGCTCATAAAATATCAAAGAAAAAGAACTTATTAAGACTTACACATAGTATCTTAACACATATGTAGGTAAATTATCATACATAAAATTTCTGCCTTTGCAATTTCGACTTAATGGACTATATTTCAAATCGTATAGGTATAAATGAACGGTTTTCGCTTTAAACAAGAAAAAAAAAAAAAAAAAATGATGTTTAGGCACTCTAGTTTAATGAGATTACAAGATAAATACTCAAAGTGTTAAGATCCTAAGTGAAGTTATCATTTTACCCTCATGTGCCAAATCTGATTATTTAAAACATTTTCCTGTTATATCGTTTTTAGCAAAATTCCCATTTTATAACTCCGTTTGACCTAAAACGAAAGCCCCGTAATTTAAGATTTATCTAAATTCCTTACAGGTTTAAATTGGAGAATGGGGCATTAATATGAAAATATTGTCTAAAACACCATTTGAAAATCTGGGCACAATTTATGATTAGTTTAGCCGTTTTAGTCGTAACTCATTCATTCGGAATGGTTACGGCTCTATCCAAAGCCCCACATACACCTTGTATGTTGACCTACCCAACTATGTACTATGGTTACAGGCCTCAAGTTAAAAATTATTCAACATCACACCAACTTTACCCAAAAATTTCCAAAAGTAGGCGAAAGCGACCGAAAATAGTCAACACTTAAATGAATTACTCTTTTATATATGGATGGCGGTAATCCCGAAGATAAAATTAAGAATTTAAAAATAAAATAGCTTACTATAGTACTCTCATTAACGTTCGAGGGAGAAAATAAGAAAACAGGAAGTACGCGATAATCGGGGTGGTCAATATATAACCGACCGATATAAGGCAAATAGTATGACGTCATAAGATAGACGTAGGAGAGCAAAATCATAACCAAGTATTATATACTAATTATTAATATAATAACAATAAGGATGCAAAAGGGAGCATATAAGTTACCTGGGAGCAAGCAAGCGCGGATATCGGACAATGGTGAAGGACTCTTAAATTTTTTTGAAAAACGGTTATAGTCTAGTGTTTCGAAAACGACCTAGTTCGCTATAACGAGTGCTCTGATACCAATCTGTAACACCCCCAAAATCACAACATCGCAGCGGAATACCACTTGGGGTGCTACTTCATAGTTCATACACACAAGTTACAGAAAACGACCTCAAAATAGACGTTTAATAAAATGTCACATTCGATTAAAATTTCAGAGTAAAATCAGGTCCCAATAATTTATAATTTAACAAGATTACAAGATTTCAAACGTAGATTCATTTGTATATTTAGGAAAATAGTTTTCGAATGTGAAGAAACCAAGTCCTTGAAGTTTTTAATATCCAAGCGATCGAAATGCTCCCAATGCTCAGCTAGCAAAATGATAACCTGAGAAAATACATGCAAAAACATCAACAATAATGTTGGTGAATTCATAGATTTAAGTAAAAACAGTATTGAAATAAATCAAGTAATATTTCGGTAAGAAAAGTAGCGTTACAACATTTAGAAGAATTGTTATCGAAATCCAAGTAGTAATTTAATAAATCAAGTATGCTTAGTAGTGGACCACAAGATTAAAGTAATGTAGACAAGAGAAACAAATTCACCAAGTCTAAATGGAATATATATATATTATTGCGCTAAGCTCATGACACCGACACTTAACAGATGCCGCCAATAAATTTAGGTATACTGCTAATAACCCCCAAGGATACCTCAAATGTTTAGTTCGTCACATGGTATTCTAAAAACCATAAAAGTCTTAAAAAAGTAGACGGGGTTGTCAGTCCGTATATCTATCCACAACATTCTGCTGCTCACTAAATAGCAAAACTGACGGTTTCATGATAATCAGGGAGACTTAAGTAGCAGATAGGGACTTAGGCAACAATATTCAGTCAATATCTGGTAGCATTACCAATTTGAAAGAACTTCGTCCAAAGTAAAACAAGTAATGTGTTCAAAACTCACGGTTTTCATATATAGGAATGTAATGATCTCAAATGATGTAGTAAACAAATCAAGCTTTAAATCAGTTCATAAGAAACAACCATGTATCACACATGTTTTAGAAGTCATGTAGTAAGCAAGTAAAAACTTTTGTAAAGATAGTCATGTAACGCTTAAGTAGTAGAAATCAATAAGTTTACTTGGTAAAACGAGCATGTATTCTCACCCCGAAAACAGTTTATGAAAACCATTAAAAGAGAAAAGGTGGGGCTATGAACTCACCGTGGATACGAGTAGTGATCAAGAAATCCAAACAAGAAGACGAGTGTCAACAATCAACCGCGACCTAATAGTGGCGCGTGATTAAAATTCATACTTATAATGTAATGTAACTTAATATAAAAGAATCAATTACTTATTTATACATTGGCATGTAATATTATCATATGTTTAAGAATCCATGTACTAGAGTCACTTAAAGTACCACTTCCATATTTTCTGAAATTCTATCGGTTTTTACTAGTCGTTAACCACACTTAAAGAGATACCAAACGGTCGAATAAGACGTTCTCCTTCTATATCTACCCACATATACATTTTATTAAACCTCAGTAGCTTTCCTCAAAATTATAGCCAATTCTAACCATTTTTCAAAAATGCGCTAACGCAACGTACCCCAAAACAGGGTCTGCTGGACTTTACAAAAGTTGGACACTATTAGACACCTCTAACCTTTCCATAAAAATCTGGAAAAATTCAGGAAGGTCACACATATTATGAAGATTCTACTGTGCGAATTTCGTCGAAAAATATTAAGTTTTGACCCGCCTGCAGACAACATCTTTACAATCGAATTTCTGGACAACAAACACAGTTTTGACACTTAATCTTGTAAACCCTATTTGACCCACTTTTAAGCATTGAAAATCGTTGAGGCCTAGTTCATTAGAAAGTAGACTCGAAGCACTTAATCATAGGGTCCTGCAAATCTAGTAAAGCTATTGACATGATCAAGTTACACTACTCGCAAAATGGACTAAAATTCTGCACAAAAACGACGTGTGCAGGGTTTTGCCGAAACAATTTCCCAATTTTAAATCGTCATAACTTTCTTGTTTTTAAGAGTTGGAAGCTCAAATTTTTACCATACGAACATTATAACAACCACCACCATACTAATCTATTAAATCTCAGTTTACAACAACACTCATCTCGCTAATTTAGGCCTAAACTTTCTGGTCTAATTAAGGGTTATAAAATCCTATCAAATCTTTAAACTTTCACCTCAAACATGCTTTCATATAATCTCAAACTACCCTAATACATCTATTAACTCACTAATCTTGCCAACAACATAAGAATCATAACTTTTAATTTATTTCATGGATTCTCAAACATAATCAACCTACATGCAAGTATATATAAGATTAAACAATACAAAAATAATTGTTAGAAGCTTACAACGAGAAATCAAGAGAAGGAAAATCAATTCTATCAAACCCTTGAGGGATTGATGTTTGGCCGACCACAAGGAGGGACAAAGGAGACCCAAAAACTTTAATCTTCTACACCAAACTTGTTTAAAAACACTAATAATCAACCCTTTATTACTCCAATATGCGTTAATTTGATCAAAACCCTAAAACCCCAAAATCTTTAAAATTAAAAACTTGAGAAAAACCAATTTCATGTGGGTTAATCTTCAAAGGGATGATGGGGATTAATGTAGGAGTGATGTAGGAATGATTTGGATGTGATGGAAGAAATTTTAGTGATGATCTTGATAGTGGTTGATGTTGTTCGACGAACACAGTGAGAGGAGGAAGAGGGGAGTCAGATTTTTTGTCTCTGTGTGTGTTGGATCCGGTTATAAAATAAAAGAATGAGCTTTTGCTTTTATAATTTTTTTTATCAAAGTATACTTGGGCTTGGGTTTATAAAGAAAAATATTAGGGAGTGTTTAGTTTTTGGTTTTGTTGGAGGAAATACAAATATAAGGGTGTGTTTGGTTTCTAGTTTTGATGAAGCCTAAAACAAATTAAAGGAGTGTTTGGTTTATATATGTTATAAGGAAGGGTTTATCATTAACTACCATAGATAAAAATATATGTTTTATTTTTATTTTTCTAAAACATTTATACCACAATATTTATTTTTAAAACACGAAGTTAAGATATTAAAAAAATTTGTAAAAACACTATTTTGACGCGGTTTTGGCCAAACGCGGATAAAAGTCGAAAAGTATTAAAATGAAAAATGAATAAGCTCTCGAAGCTAAAATATAGAATTGTTGATTTCTCAAACGTTAAAATGAATAAATATCTAAATTCTGATTCGAATTTGACTAGGAACGTGAAATTGCTGAATCGGGTAAAGGTAAAAATAAAAATTTTACTTGATAGTAAAAATAAGAATAAATTATAATAAATTTATTTACCTGAAAATACGAATTCTCACATTAAACCCAACCGACCAAGATTCTTTGAATTCTGCCGCCGGTGGTAATCATTTGGAAAGAAGTACTCGAGATGTGTTGACGATTATCGAAAACAAATCCAAGGTCCGCAATTTACAAAACAAATCAATTTTTCTCAAGTGAAATCAAGTGATGTTAATTCTTCTTCTTCCTCTGATTTAGCCAAACTTACTTATGCAGTAACCCCACCTCCAGCTTCCGTAAAGGCTGTTGAGGAGATTTGTGTTACGTGCGGTGGTGCTCATCCATATTATCAGTGTCTCGCCGCCGATGGCAACACTTTCCCAGAATATCGGGATAATATCCAAGGATACGTTGCAGCAGCCGCGGGTAACTACAATCAGGGTAATTCCGGTTATCGTCCTCCAGGTGTGGCTAATCAAACACGACCACCGGGTTTTGCTCAACAAAACGTGCAAAATAATCAAAACCGGTTTAGCCAACCTCAAGGATATAATCGAGGAAACAATTTCAATCAAGATACATCTTATCAAGCTCCAACTCAACAAAATCAAGTTGTACCTTTAAGTGAGTTGGAGAAAATTAAGAAGATAAATGATGTTAATATAAAAGCCATGCAAGCTCAAATTAACAATGTGAAAAATGAGTTAAGAAATGAAATGCAAACTTCGATTCAAGCTTCAATGTCAAATCAAACCAATGAGCTTAAGAACATGATGGCTAGCTTTTTCCAAATGAACACCGCTTCTACTTCGGGTACGGGATCTCTCCCTAGCAACACCATTGCTAACCCGAAAGGTGAATTGAAAGCCATCACCACCCGAAGTGGTCTTGTTCTTGATGGACCTTCCGTTCCTATGCCTCCTCCATTCATTAATCCGGAGGAGGATGAACGTGTAGAGGAGACTTTAACGGACCCAAAACTCGCCAAGTATACCATTAAGGTCCCACCTCCTCTTGTCCAAAAAGCTAAACCTCCGTCACAAAGAAATTATGTGGTTCACCAAAGGGATCCTCGTTACCCTCATATCCCTTATCCTTCAAGAATGAACCAAGAAAAACAGAAAGAGAAAGATGAAGTCCAAATTCACAAATTTTGGCAAATGTTCAAACAACTTCACATCAACATCTCTCTTGCCGATACTTTGATTCTAATCCCGAAATACTAAAAGATGCTTAAAAGTCTCCTTTCCAATAAGGAGAAACTTTTAGAGCTAGCAAATACACCCCTTAATGAAAATTGCTCAGCGGTTATCCTAAAGAAGTTACCCGAGAAACTTGGAGACCCTGGGAAATTTCTCATTCCGTGTGGTTTTAGTGAGCTCAAGTGCAAGGCCCTAGCCGATCTAGGTGCTAGCATCAACTTGATGCCACTCTCGGTTTGGAAAAAGTTAGGTTTACCCGAGCTTATTTCCACCCAAATGACCCTTGAACTTGCTAACCGGGAGATTTGCACTCCGGTTGGAATTGCAAGAGATGTCTTTGTTCCGGTTGGAAAGTTCACATTCCCCGCTGATTTTGTCATCGTTGATTATGAAAGCGATCCTCGTGTCCCCCTCATCTTGGGAAGACCTTTCTTACGGACCGCTCGTGCTTTGATTGACGTTCACGGAGAAGAGATGATTCTCCGTGACGGTAATGAAAGATTAATCTTGAATATGAGACATGACACTTCAAGCTATTCAACCCAACCTCATCAAGAATCAATCAACATGATTGATGTCTATAATGTTTCACATGAGGAAATTCTTGAAGATTTGTTTGCAACAAATCATCCAAGTGGCAATCCCACTTCTTCTCTCACTTCTCATACCGACTTAACTTCACCGGAAGTTAATGATGATATCTTTGATCCGGAGGGAGACATTATTGAGAACTTGCTAAATCTTGATAAAACCAAAGATCTCCCTCCATATCATGATAATCCATTGAGTGGCAATCCCACTCCGATTTCGGAACCCGTGACCAAGTCTTCTTCTTCCCCCACACTTACTTCCATCGAAGAAAGTGATTTAATTTGGGAAGAATTCGAAGCTTATCTCGCAAGTGATTCATTTCCACCCCTTTGATGTCGAATCCGATCTTCGAGAAATAGAGTATTTACTTAACCATGATCCTATCGAGGAAATGGAGTCTATTCTCGAAGATTCGGTTTTGAAAATAATTCTCTGATCGAGTACAATCTTGTTGATACCATTTCTGAGATGTTCACCGATGAACATGCTCTTGATTACTCATCCCCACCATTATGGGATGATTATGATGATGAACTCTTTGATCATGAGTCCGTTAATGATAATACATATGATGATCCATTTGACTTCAAGGAAGAGAAAATCAAAGATGCTAAAATCTTGATTGATGAACTTGATCCACCTGGATCAAGTGATTTCCTTCATTTTCCCGAATGTGACTTGGTTTTCTATGAGGATTTTTCTAAGGTTGATGCTTTATCTTCGACCAACAACGAGGACAAGGTATTTAATCCAGGTATAATCATTCATGAGAACCATTTTGAAGTCACCAACTGTGCAACAATGGAAAAGAATGTAAAGAAGGCCACTAATGCTTCTTTAATTCTTGAGGATTGTAATCCTCCTCTTTATGAACTTCCTTTCCACAAAGAAGTTCCCGGGTCTGAAACTCTACTCTCGTTTTCATCCGAAAATAAGGAAAAAGTTTTCAACCACGGGATTCTCACTTCTAAAGGAGTTCATACTTCTCTTCTCCCGGAATTATCTCATCGGGGCCCTAAAGCTTTTAAAGTCATTAAAATTTTTAAAAGCCCGATGGAGATTTTTCCTTGCTCTTATAGAGAGGACATCTGTATTTTGGATGTTCCGTGTCTCCATTTCTATCCTCTTTGACCAACTCGAGTATGGGGGGATCGGGTCAAGCTAAGTGACCTTAAACAAGCGCTTCGTGGGTGGCAACCCATGCTTATCCTAGTATAATATTAATAGTAGTAATGAATAAGTGTTTTGTGTTGTGAGGAGGCTCGCCTCTTCTATTTTCCGTGTTTTGTGTTGTGTGATTGTATGTCCAGGATTGCCCGGATTTTTGAAGCCTCTCGTGCTCTCGGTTTTTGTCCTTCGTTCACTAGAGCTTCAAATCCTCAGCTTCATAAACCAAGGTCCATTTATATACATAAGCTCATATTAATAAGTAGGAAATATTCCGGACCATAATAAGCCCTCCCATTAAGCCACGACTTAAATAGGCTTATTGGGCTTTGAGTCCATAAGCTTCACAATACATATATTAAGCTTGAAAATAAGCTAGTAAGCTACGTATCGCATTTGGTTACCGCCATAAGCTATAAAAATAGTCTACAATCATACGCCATATCACGAAATTAGTCAAAATCACTTCCCTTGTGATTGTGAAAAATGACGTGAGCATATAAGCTCAAAATAAGCACGAAGTAGAACAGCCACAATAAGCTATATAAGCTATTATCAAATAAGCATATCTTTAGCAACCAGTATGTTATTCAACCATCACGACCACAACATCAAAACTACAAAACCCTGTTATTCCTTTTTAAATTCGACGCAAGCCAAACACCCCCTTTTTATCCATTTCGTTTTTAAAAAATTAATTTTTACGACGATCAACTTGTACAACTAACATCTATGCATCAATATAAACCCAAAAGGACAAACAAAATTTAAATTTGAAAAACTTTACAAAGAAAATCTTCAAAAAATGTGTAGATTGTTCGACCCAAGAATCCAGACAACCCAACCGTTTTTGAAATGTTTACCTAAATACTCGTTCAAACCCAGAATATCACGTATTGATCAAAAGTTCTGGAATATCTATGGTGGTTTGCTGTGTCCGGTGGTGGCGGTGGACGAACACACACACACCCGTTTGTGTGTTGTTTTATTTTTTGAAATGAAAAGTGAATGCGTGGAAATGTTCTAGTGAAGGTATACTATGTCGTACAACCTTGAGGAATCTTGGCTAAAATTAAGCTTGTCTTGTACCCTTAGGATTTCATGATACGGGTTATGGCATACTTTGGGGTGTCGGGGTCTTTCTTTTTGTGTCGGGATCACTCTAAATACTGCGTTAATAAATTGGTGTATAACATATTTTCCCTTAGTTAATTAGCATTTTTTATTCGCTTTTAAAATCTACTTTTCCATTAACCTAGAGTATTTACATGACATATTTACACTTTAAACCCTTCAAAACTCATTTGGACATTAACGGACGTGTCAGGACTCGTTTTTCAGCATTTCTCAAAATTCACAGGTCAAACCACCCAGAATACAAATAACATAATAATAACCTCTAAAAAGGAATATTATTCACAAATAACCATAAATTACCATAATTCTCAACAAAATCACCACCGTCAACACGATACATTATCTGAATAAACTAATGAAAGTCAAATAGTCAAAGGACTAAAAATGAAATATTCAGAACACAAAAAGGGACAAAGGTTACAAAGACCTTTGTTTTTGTAAAAGTTTCTTCTTTTAGAAGAATGGTTGTTTTGAAAATAAGATCTTTGGACATATGAGTTTGAAGGTCTCATGTGTAGTATAGGTAAAAGAGGTCTAGAGACAACTCGAGGACGTGTGTATCCAAGACCATTATGTGAGCCCGAGTGATATCCTTGATGTTTTGCTTTTACTCGTTTAATGGATACTTGGTGACCTCGAGTGTTTTCAAAGGGAGTTTGAGGAATTATTGGTTCAACAAAGTTGTTTGACGAACTTACTTTTTGACTTTGTTTAATAAATACGATTGGTTTTTTTTACTTATGGAAGTGGTTTTATCAATTTTTGAAAATCCAAGACCTTCCTTATCTTGGGAGAATTTTTGATGACTTAGCATGTCATACAAATCGATACTACTCTTTTTGAATTTTGAAAAATTTAAGCTTTCGTTTTGAAGTTTGGAAACATTTCTCTTTAAAGAGTAAACCTCTTGTGTGAGTTCAATACACTTTTTGCAAGGTTCAGTCACCTTTTTATGGTTTCCAAGTTTCTTCACTTCTAATTCGAGTTCATTGACTTTTGCAATTTAATAATATTAGAGAGAAAGGGATTAAGGTGTACCTCTTGAGAGTCGATAGCCATTAGACATGTTGCATCATTTCTAGGTTCATCGTCATCTTCACTATCACTCTAAGTTACCTCAACGAATGCTTTGTTGTTAGGCTTTGGACACTTACTAGCACGGTGATTCTTGCTATCGCAGTTATAGCACTCACGTTCATGTCCTTTACCTTTGACTTGGCATATGTCGAACTTGTCATGAACCTTGACACCTTTTCGTGGAAACTTTTTAAAGTTTATAGCCATCAAGTTGATTTCTTCGTCTTCATCACTTTCGTCTTGACATGTACTGTTGTCACTAGTTTGTTCCCTAGTAACTTTGGCTTTGAGAGCTAATGACTTGGCCTTTTCTTTTATAGCCTTGGAAGCTACCCCGTCATTGTCCAAGACCATTTCATAAACCTTAAGGTTGCCAAATAGCTCTTCAAGAGGAAGAGTGGCTAAATCCTTGGCTTCTTCAATAACGTCATCTTAGATCTCCATTTTAATGGAAGAGCACGAAGAAATTTTCTAACATGATTCTTGCTTGAATAGTCTGGATCTAAAGATTTGAAACTAGTTATAATAGCATTGAATCGAGTGAAACCACTATCGATAGTTTTTTATTCGAGATTGAAAACTTCTCATATTCTTGAGTGAGAAGATCAATCTTATAATTCTTGACTTGTGAATTGCCTTGCTGAGTGAGATGAGTGTGTACCAAACTTCCTTGGCGGTTTTACACATAAATACATGCTCGTAATCTTTGCGAGGTAGAGCGTTGTAGATGGTCATCTTGACTTCTTTATTTTTGCCAAGTTGTTTCTTCTCGACATCCTTGAGAAGTTCATACGGCGTTTCTTTCATTAATTTAGTTTCTTTATCTTGAACTTCGAAGTAGAAATCGCCATTTTAGATGACTTGCCACAAGTCAATGTCTTTGGACTTAACATAAGTCTCAAAGCGGACTTTCCAAAAGCAAAGTCCATTAGGTTCTAGCAAAGGTGGTCTTTACTCAACTTTTTCAAAAATCAGAGATAAGATTTCGAGTTTTAAAAAAAGAAGTTTTCAACTTAAAACGACTTCTCAGAAAGGCTTTAACGCTTAAAAACTTAAGTAAACTGCTCTGATACAATTTGTAGAACCGTAGGGGGGGTAAATATGGTTTTCTTAATTTATTTAAAGTTTTTATAACTTCAAGTCTTGAAAGAGCCGGGTGGTGTATTAATCTACTTTGCAAAGTGAACAATAAGTAGATAGAGATAAGACGAGAGAAGAAGAGACACTACGATATATATACTGGTTCGAGAAGGGGGGTTTAGTCCTTTCGTACGTCCATTTGCGAATCCTCGACACGAATAATATTCCTAGTATAATCCTTATGGTGGACTACAAACCGTATTACAATTTAACTCCACCGAGTTTCAACAAAGCTCGGCGCTCACATAGAAGAGTTACTACTAATGGTATTCCGCCCTCGGAAAGAACCCGTGATTCAACTTAACCTATAACTTTAAATGCCTTCCCTTTGGAAGCTTATCAAACCCCAACTAGATCTCCAATGATCTAGGCTTGATCCCACGGATACAAGACTTCCCTTACAACTCGATAATGAAAGATAGTTTGATTTAAGAATCAAATCCCTAACCTAGCCTAGAGACTCAATTCTAATAGAAAGGGTATGAGAAAGAAAACCCTCGACAAAACACACAAGTATGGATTAGGTACGTGTATGGCTCTCTTGCGGAGATGTGTTTACTTTAATAGAACGATGAGATGAGAAGATTAGAACACTTTGATGTTTAGACTTAGAGGATTAGAGAAGAGAATAGAGAGGAAAGAATGTTTGCAAGAGGCAAGGAATACAAAGGCCAAAGATGGGTATTTAAAGGCCAAGAGTCCCAAGTTAGGAAAATCAATTCGCACCTGGCGCGCTGCCCACTGAGTGATGCTTGTGTGGCAGCGCGCCAGAATCCCAATATTGTTTTTCCTTAGGACCTTGCATTTTAAATACCCGCACTTGTTAAACCCCTAATTGTACTTCACACTATGACCTTCCAATCATTCTTATGCTAAAGGTCAACCAACTCAAATAGCCATTTGATAAAATGTTTGTGAAGTATTAAAAGCGTTTTGCTTGTTCGATAAAGTAGAGATAGAAAAGAATTATCGAAAGGGGCATTTTGTGTATTCCTCAATTGTGTAACTAGCCTAGTTGGGATACAACTAAGGGTTAGAAGTGCTAGTTAGATATCAAGGGAATTGATAAGGTGTCATTTTATACACTTTTTTCGGGGTCATATAACCCCCTAAATCATGCAAATATGCCCAGATTACGTGCTTAATCGTTTGTTTTCATATTTTTAGCACTTGGATGGCTTTTGGAGGAAATACACATGACTTGGGCTCATTTGGAGAAGAAACAGACAAAACTACTACTCTACACCAAATCTCTTAAAGAAATCATCATTCAGACGGTGGAGACGATGTCACCAACTTTTGCGACGACGTCAGAACTTGATCAAGACGACGTCAGGAATATCACGACGGCCTCAAAATGTAGCCGCCTCAAATGAAACTCTAGAAGCTTCATCAAAGCGACGATGTCAGGAATTTTGTGACGTCGTCGCGGTCTGATCTCTATATATACAAACTCATTTTAGGGTTTTTAGTGTGTAACTTTTGGGAGATGAACCTTAGTTTTAGAAGACGATTTTAGCAGCCTTTAGGCTCGTTTTTAGGGTGTTAAAACCCTCTTGTAACAGCCTCAACTGCATGATTGAATCAAGTGAAGTTCATTTATCCCTTCTCACTTAATATGTCTATGTGTTTTGTGATAGATTCTTGTTCTTCTTCTTTATTTGCCATCCAAGGCTAGATCTATTTGTATTTACTTATGATTGCATGAAACTTAGTTTGTAGATCCTTTTAATGTTGATTCTTGTGATGGATGTGCGCGTTGGGCTTTAGAAAACTAGCCATAAGATATTAAATTGGCATAGACGTCTAGGGAAACGCAAGTGTGTAGAAAGGATACCATCGATAACAGTCTTCATACTACCTTACCCCTAATATGGTTGATCCCTCTTAAGGTGTTTTACTTGCATGTAATATACTCTTAGGGGCTTGTAATAGTCTTCATACTACCTTACTTGTGCGTTGCCTTAACGGAATATTACATAGACGGCGAGTTCGTGTAATTCGTTCATGACTTAGAAAAAAACTTACACATATCATCACAAGGGTAACAAAGCAACAAGATTAGGAGAAGCAAACTAAGGAGTAGTGCATGATTAAGTATATACGTTTGTTTACCTTACAAGTTAGCACCGAAGTAGTTTAGATTTATAATTAGTTTAATTAATTAAAACCAAACCAAACCTCTCAATCAATGATATTTACCTGCTTTTATAAAAATACAAAAAAAGAATCTTTTCTCAACCCCGTAGACCTTTGTTAGATTATGTTCGAGCCTTCCCAACCTATTCCCCCAGAGAACGATAACAACCCCGAGTCTTGCCTATACTACACTACAACGGTTAGGTACACTGCCTAGGAAGTTGTAAAACTTCTTGTTGAAGTCCTACAACGATCGCACATCAAGAATATTCTTGGAATATTCTTTACTTGATGAGAAAGGGAGGAAAGGAATTTAAAATTTAAATTTCAAATGTATTAACACACATGTTGGATAAAAGAGGTAAGTTGTAGATAGGTTGGCAATGAGTTGTCATGAAGTGACTTGATGTGATAGAAGGGAGCCTCTTGAGCTCATTTTAAATGAAGGGTTGAGATAAGAAGTGTACACTTGGTTAAGTGGCATGATTAAGGGTTGTATAGAAGTTGTGTTTGTTATGTGAGTGAGTAGAGAGTGTTTAGAAGATGGTTTGTGTTTGTTTGAGATGTAGCATCAATCCAAGGGTTAAGAATAAAATGAGGGAGTTTGGATTGATGAGATAGCATGATCAAGAGTAGAGATGAGAGTGTATTTGTTGTGTTTGTTTGAGAAACAATCCAATGGCGGAGAAGATAGAAGTGTGGGAAGTTGGATTGTTGACATGTCTTGATCAAGGGTTGAGAAGAAGTGTGTGTACGTGTAATTTGAATTGTGTGGAGAAGAAGATAAATAGTAAGTATGTGGTGGAGAATGTTTTGAAATGATATGGGAGATTTTGGTAGGGAATGTTAGGGACACAAAGGTACACAAGGTACAAAAGAAGTACATGTGTAAGGAATATGAGTTGACATTGTTAGGAAGGTTTATGTGAGGAAGGATTATGTGTAGGAAGGTAGTTTGTGTTTGAAATGTGTTGAAGAGGGTTAGTAAGAAAGTAATAAAGATTAGGATGGTAAGTGTGAGTTTGAGAATGTTTAAGGATGAAATTAAAGGATTGATTTGGGTGAATAATCATATTTCTAATAAGAGAGAAAAGAGTAGGCATATGTGATTATGAGTTGGTTTAGGAAGAAAGTGTTTGGTGTGTATGTGGAAGAAAGAAATTACTTGTTGGGTAAGAAGGGTTAACAAGTGATTAGTTAGAATGGGTAGAAGGAGTGTGTAGAGGAAATGAGGACTTGTACATGTGAGGAATTAGTTTGTAAAACATTTGTATGTAAGGAAGTAAGAAAAGTCAAAGTATGATTAACTTCCAAATACCATAAACTCGATTAGTCATTTAAACTTTAGTCTAAGATAATCAACATTGGATTTGATCACTAATCATCTTGATGCAAAATATTAGGAAAGGATGCGTTTACGCAAAGTGACCTTTGACTTTGTTTTACCAATAAGGGAGTAAAACCCATTACAGGATTAGGATCATTGTAAATCCGGATTAAGGTCAAATGAATGCCTTCGCTTGTTGGTATGTTGAGAGCATGATCATACTAGGTTTAGAAAGATGTTTTGGCCTTGGCTAGAGGCGTTTGATACAAGATTTGAGTTGACGTTTTATGAAAAAATAGGAGGATACGTTTTTGCGTCTCTCTAAGTCTAAACCTCATTTGAAGTGTTCCCAAATGCTCAAATAACATGTACCTACCTTTATTGAAGTTTCCACATGTGTCGAGTAAGAGGAAGGCCAGCAAAATCAAATCGGTAAAAAAGGACTTCGCGAGTGGCGCACTGGCCACGCGCCGAGCGCTCCAGAGGCGAATATCTGATTTTTCGGATTTAGGCTATCATTTGTTATTTTACGTTTTATGAATGCTTATTTGTCATCATTAAAACATAAAGGAGATCTTAGTCAATGTTGCACCAACAAATACCATACCCCCAACGTCTTAGGAAAGAGAAAATGGAAGCTCAATATGGAAAATTCATCGATTTGATTCGTGTCGCTCGAATCAACGTACCTCTTGTGATGTTCTAGCAGGAATGCCAAACTATGGCAAATTTCTCAAAGAACTTGTTAGTAAAAAACAAAAATTAGAACAAATCCTCTCAGCTTTTCTCAATGATGAATGTTCGCCTATCATTCAAAACAAGGTTCCACCCAAACATGGAGACCCTAAAAATTTTCTTATTCCATGTACCTTCAGCAAAACTTTCTCTTGCAACGCCTTGGCTGATCTTGGCGCTAGCACTAATGATACGACTCAAATTATATATATACGTATATAATATGTAAGTATAATAAATTTCACTAATAATCCTTGAGGACAAAGATTAAAAGCAAATTCTACACAAAATATCGTACGTTAAACTGGTAAGTGTTCACCGGGTCGTTTATACCCTAAGAATTATGAATTAAGACTCCGTTTTTATTTGGATAATGATTTGAATGATTTCAAAGATTTTGAATTGATTATCTATTTCTACAAAAGAAAACTAATAAAACATATAAAGGGAAAAAAACTAAGCAATTAAACACAAAAACTATAACGGGAATTAAAGAAACGCGATAAACAAGCAAGTATACTAAATTAAAGACCTATGAAAGCAAATTTAATTCCTAAACCTAAAATATGATAAAAGAAAATTTTATAAAAAAGAATTTTTTTTTGATTATTTTTCTATTTTTATGATTTTTAAAGTTTTTAAACAAAATAAATGCAAGAAAATATTAAACTATGATTTAAAAATCTAAGAAAATTTCTAAAAATAGCTAATGTTATAAGGATGGCAGGAAAAATAACAGTTACGAAAATGCTAAAACTGATAAGCCTAGAAAAAGCAATTTAGCACTCGAAGTGCTTATTTAAAACATGGGACAAAAAGGTGTTAAAGAATTAATAGTGCAAGACTTATTTGAAAAAGTCCCAAGGGCGAGATGGTTTGTGTGTGTGATGTTGAGACCTTGGGTGTTGAAGGATAGGTCACAGGTTCGAACCTGTGGCTTATTCTTTATGCAAAAATTTTTATTTTTCAAAACTTTTTAATCAAACTTATAAAACAGCAGAAAACGAACACTTTTTTCTAAAACAACTTTTTATAAAAACTACTCAATAAGCTGGAAAAGAGCTTTAAAAACAGACAGACAACACTTAACTCTTTTTGGCTTTTTAATAAAACTTAAGAAAACTTTTTTCATATAAACTGGAAACAATTCCTATGAAAAAAGTTACATGCCTATGAGTAATAGTGTTCTTCCATCTTCACACTTCCCCATCACCAATTGCATCAAATGCAAGGGATGTTTAACACTAACAACTTTGGACCCATGAGATATTGGGGACCAAATGTTTGAGGTGTTGCCTTATATAAATAGATATGCCTTGGAGTCGACTTGGAACCCGATGAGTGAATAAAGGCATCCACTCCAAATCTCTCATATTAGACACACCACAAACCCACCATTTCTTTCTAAGCTTCCTTTTTATAGGGATGCTCCAACCATGACGGGAAACCAAAAGCTTTTTCAAGTTACAACGGGCATATGTAACCATCCCCCAAAATGGGTCGCAGCGGAATAAGGATCCCGGTTGTGGATCATGTTGCTTCATAGATAAACAGCCAAGATATTATAAAGAACGACACAAAAGTCGTTTAAACTGATAAATTGGATTTAAAAGGTTATATTTCAAATGCTTTTAAGGCTTTACTTGTTCTTATGTTTCATGTTTACAAAAGACAACATTTTTTTCCCATAAACATGATACATAAGTCTTTACACTGTACAATCAAAAACATTTTATCCAATGCTCATTGGCATCTCGCTGTGCCTATTGACCTCATGAAAACATTTGCTTAAAACGTCAACAAACATTGTTGGTGAAATTCATTAGGTTAATCATATTTAAAATTATGCAGGACCGCAAGACTTTCACGTGATTTTTAAAAAATATGCCAACAATATACAAAACCAGGAATTATTGTTGCCACTTTAAGCTCATGGTACACCGAAGAGTCAACCTATATTTCTTATTTTTGCAAGTTATTTGCCAGTACATGATGTTGTAACCCGCATAAATCAAGTCCGACATGGTTCAACGTTCGTTCCTAGTGATAGCTAATCTCCACCAAAAGGGGAGGTTAATCCCAATAGATTATTTATAATTATTCGCGCTCACATAATGTAATTAACAACTACATCTATGCCAATTAACAGTTAATGAATAATGGGTCTCAGCCTCGTAATGAGCAGATGCAGCCTAAGCCAGCTAGAGGACATATAAGGAGGGTTTATAGCTACTTAGGCAACAAATAATCAATATACTTTCAACACTTGCGTCCAATTTATAAAAACAAAGCATGTCTCTCACACACCAAATAATTATAAATCTGTTTAAAACTGTAAAATGTGGGTGGCTCATGAACTCACCTTGAGTTACACTGATAGCTCAATTACATCTCTGATAAAACGTCAAACAACAAGACGTTAAATGCAACCTATTTCAAATTAAGCTGTATAGTACTGAGTACTTTTAATTAACATCGGAATATAATATTATAGTTGTTACATCATACTTTCGTTCGGAGCTTATCATAAATAATGACGGTCATGAAATGAGTACGTGGGTTTAGGACACTTTAAATCGTAAATCCAAACAAACTCATCGATTACGTCATCCGAAGAGGCATCATTATGAAACTCCTAGTAATATAGAACTTTGATAAACCCAACTACACATTATTCTATATAGCATAATCACGACTAATCATTTTGAGTAAAATAGTATTTATAAGTGAAATCGTTTATAAATATACTTTTAGTAAAAATGAACATAACTTGGTCGTTTTAAAATCCGTTGCTCGCGTTTCATTACGTCGGTTTCGATAGTAAGACGATGCGATCAATATTACATTTTAAGTATATTTTTAAAATTCTGTGATGAATAGTAAAATTACTGTTCACAACAGCTCATTTGTCGTTTTAGGCTTTAATTAGCGTAAACTCGTAATCGCGATAACTTATTCGTTTTAACTCCGATTTTAGTGATTCCTTCGAGTACGTTCACGTTATTAAAAGAGGTATTATATTTTATAAAGATAATAAATCACTGACACTGATGAATAGTGATTTTTACTGTTCATAGTTTATAAAATTACTTTTATAAACTTTAATTATCGAAAATGTCGTAATTTACTCGTTATAGTTCCGTTTTGAACGATTCTTGCGTGTACGATCTCGTAATCAAAAGTTATATCATATTTTAGATGTTTTAAACTCAAAGTTGCTGTAATGAATAGTAACTTTTTATAAAAATAGTTTTATAAAGTTTTTATAGTCGTAAACTCGTTTTTAACGTATCTTTTTCGTTATAGATCGGTTTTTCAAGTTTCTTATCATTATGGAATCGTCACGAGGCGTATTATTTTTATAAAATATCATAACCTACTGTCCAAAATTCGAATTTGGACAGCCCCTATGTATTTCATGTTTGTTTCTTTATAAAACCTTGTTTTATGTACTTATTAAGTTAGTAGTTTATTATAAAAACTCTTATAACCATATTTTACATATGTGGTACTTATAATAAAGTCTAATATCATCCCTAGTCCTTATAATTTCATTGTAACAAGTTCAACCCTTTTACTTTCATTATTTTCACAAGTGAAGTTTAAGAAACATTATAAAACCCTAATTAGCCTTTAAACATGTTTATACTTAAACTATAAGTTAACATACTTTTATATTTACTTTTCCATGATATTTATAACATTAGGACATGAGAATAAGTGTATAAATTGATAAACTCAAATAAAAATCCATTTTATACATTTAAAAGTCATTAGTGGTGATTATGGCTATATTTAACATGTAATACATAAAATCATAAGAAAGAAAAGTATAAAGGATTTAAGAAAACCTTAGTAATGATGTAAGAGATGTGAAATAAGTTCTAAACCCGTGTTTAGATTCAAAAATAAAGCTTCCAAGCTTATAACCCAAGATTAGGTTTTCAAAACCCTAATCTTTCCTTTTTCTTCTTATTACTTGAAAATGATGAACCAATGCTTCCCAACACCTTAGAATACCTTAAGTATGTTGTGTATAGGGTTGTATATACTTAGAAAATCAAAGTATGAATTTTGTTTGGGGACAATATGTTGCCGTGGGATATGGAGAAGAAAAGAGAGAAAGAAATGAAGTTTTGTTAAGTATGAAAGTATGTAAACTTTGCTCATGCATGCATGGCTATTTATAGTATAAATATCTACTTAACCAAACCCTAGTTACTTTCTAACCCTAGTTAAGTTAGCATGACAAGTTTGAAAAAAATGTGTAAGACTTACTTTATGTAATATCTAGATATTATGTAGATATTATTTACAACTTGAAACTCTTGGTCTCATCCATCTAATTTCGGCATAATGCATGTATATGTGATGTTATATTTAATATTTTGAGTATTGGGTATAAACGTGGGTAATTATGTTTAGGCGTAGTTAGTTTAAGAACTTCCCGGATGCTAAAAGTATGTATTATGAAAACCTAAGTAATTTTACGTACCAATAAAAAGAAGATTGAACACAGTTATTTATTAATCCTCATAATAATCATAAAACATCTTGCTTGATGTAAACATTAATGGTTTAACGCCCGGTTACATTGTAAGATCATTTTTCAGTTTTACGCGATTTAGACTTAAAGTTTAACGTTTAAAGAGTATACGCGAAACCCTAATAATAAATTAAGAATTTCTTAATGTCATACGATGACCTAAAATACGAGGTTGTGAAGTCTCCACCCCCGTTAACGAGCCTTGTCCTCAAGGCTTATCGACAACAGCACTTGACACCGTGCAGTCTAGGTGAAGAGGTGTAGGATATTTCTTCTTGAATTGGATCTTCACGTTCCCATGTAAACTCAGGACCTCTCTGGAGTTCCATTATCGAATCTTGACTAATGGGATACGGCTTCGCTTCAACCGTTTAACTTCACGATCTGTGATCTCTATAGGTTCCTCGACAAACTGAAGCTTGTCATCAAAATGAAGTCCATCCAACGGAACGGCTAAGGGTTCGTCGGCATAACACTTCTTTAAGTTGGACACGTGAAATGTATTATGAACTCTGCTCAGCTCTTCAGGAAGCTCGAGCTTGTATGCAACGTCTCCAACCCTTTTTATTACCTTGAAAGGTCCAACAAACCTGGGATTTAATTTCCCTCGTTTGCCAAAACGTACAACCCCTTTCCAAGGCGAAACCTTGAGCATCACTTTATCTCCAACCTCAAACTCCATCGGCTTACGCTTCAAATCAGCGTAGCTCTTTTGTCTATCACGAGCAGCTTGCATCCTTTGTTTAACTTGAATGATTCTCTCAGTCGTCTCTTGTACTATCTCTGGACCGGTGAGTTGAACTTCTCCAACTTCAGCCCAACAAACAGGCGAACGACATTTTCTACCGTAAAGTGCCTCAAAGGGTGCAGCCTTAATGCTAGCGTGATAACTGTTATTGTATGAAAACTCGACCAATGGCAAATGTTTAACCCAACCATTCCCAAAGTCGATCACACAAGCTCTAAGCATATCTTCGAGAGTTTGAATGGTTCTCTCGCTTTGTCCGTCAGTTTGCGGATGATATGCCGTACTCATATCTAAACTTGTACCCAAAGCTTTCTGAAGTGACCTCCAGAAATTTGATGCGAACCTAGGGTCACGATCACAAATAATCGAGACCGGTATTCCATGCCTTGTTACTACTTCCTTCAGGTACAATCTCGCTAGTTTCTCCAGAGGGTCAGTTTCTTTCATGGGTATAAAGATTGCGGACTTTGTAAGACGGTCAACGATTACCCAAATGGTGTCATACCCTTGTGATGACTTAGGAAGCTTTGTGACAAAATCCATCGTGATATTGTCCCACTTCCATTGAGGTATTTCGGGTTGTACCAACAAACCCGATTGTCTCTGATGTTCAGCCTTGACCTTAGCACAGGTCAAGCACTTGCTAACATAGGTGGCAATGTCAGCTTTCATATTGGGCCACCAATATAGCTTCTTTATGTCTTGGTACATTTTCTCGGAACCTGGATGGATAGAATACTTCGACTTGTGGGACTCGTGCATGATCACAGTCCGCAAATCGCCATAACAAGGTAACCAACTCCTGCCATTGAGGCATAGGGTTCCATCCGTACGAGGTTCCAACTTTTCCGTTCTAATTGCCTCTGGATATTTAGCATTTTCAATCAGCATACCTCCAACATCCTCATTCTTGATGTTTTCTGGTTTCCGTGCTTCAGTCTGAGCATTCAAGATTTGCTTAGGAAGATCCAAGCCAATAGTCATGACTAAAGCTCGAACTCTTAACGGTGGTTCCCGTTCTTTCCTGCTCAAAGCATCAGCAACGACATTTGCCTTCCCTGGGTGATAACGAATATCGCAATCGTAATCACTAAGCAACTCTAACCATCGGCGTTGTCTCATGTTCAATTCCTTCTGATTAAGAATATGCTGTAAACTCTTATGATCAGTGAACACCGTACACTTGGTACCATACAGATAGTGCCTCCAAATCTTCAGAGCGAACACTACTGCTCCAAGTTCCAGATCATGAGTAGTATAGTTTTTCTCATGGATCTTTAACTGGCGTGATGCATAAGAAATCACCTTTTCTCTTTGCATCAACACAGCGCCCAAACCCTTCTTTGAAGCATCGCAGTATACGATAAAATCTTCACTTCCTTCGGGTAAAGCCAGAATTGGTGCACTACACAACTTCTGCTTCAATAACTGGAACGCTGCTTCTTGTTTGTCACCCCACTCAAACTTGACCTTCTTTTGAGTGAGCTTCGTCATTGGTTTGGCAATCTTTGAAAACCCTTCAATGAATCGCCGATAATACCCAGCAAGACCTAAAAACTGACGAATCTCCGTTGGTGTCTTAGGAGATGCCCAATCTTTAACGGATTCGATCTTGGCTGGATCTACGTGAATGCCTTTATTATCAATCACGTGACCGAGGAACTGTACTTTGGGAAGCCAAAATTCACACTTGGAAAATTTTGCATACAACTCCTCTTTCTTCAACAACTCCAGTATTATCTTCAGATGCTCTTCATGCTCTTGCT
This sequence comes from Tanacetum coccineum, assembly GCA_026074375.1. Taxonomy (NCBI): domain Eukaryota; kingdom Viridiplantae; phylum Streptophyta; class Magnoliopsida; order Asterales; family Asteraceae; genus Tanacetum; species Tanacetum coccineum. The sequence continues at coordinate 43,731 of BQNB010001443.1, forward strand.
TGCTCTTGGAATAGATCAAAATATCGTCAATAAAGACAATTACGAATTTGTCCAGATAAGGTTTGCACACTCGGTTCATGAGGTCCATAAACACAGCAGGTGCGTTGGTCAAACCAAACGGCATGACTTGGAATTCGTAATGTCCATATCGAGTTCTGAAGGCAGTCTTTGAGACGTCTTCTTCTCGAACCTTCAATTGGTGATAACCAGATCTTAGGTCGATTTTTGAGTAAACACTCGACCCTTGAAGTTGGTCGAATAAGTCATCAATTCTCGGTAGTGGATAACGGTTCTTCACCGTTAGTTTGTTTAGTTCCCGATAATCTATGCACATCCGTAACGATCCATCTTTCTTCTTGACGAATAGAACTGGAGCTCCCCATGGTGACGAACTAGGTCTTATAAAGCCTTTGTCGGAAAGCTCTTGTAGTTGATCCGCCAATTCTTTCATTTCTGATGGGGCCAATCGATAAGGTGCCCGTGCTACAGGTGCAGCACCAGGTACTAGATCGATATGAAATTCCACTTGTCTGGTAGGTGGAAGGCCTGGCAAGTCCTCGGGAAATACTTCCGGAAAATTTTTGACGATCGGTACATCTTGCAGTTGCTTCTTCTTCGACTTGTCTCCAGTCTCTTTGACAGTAATATGTGCCAAAAAGACGTGACATCCTTGCAACAGATACTTCTGGGCCTTGGTGCATGAGATGATGTTTAATCGAGTCCCGCGTTTATTTCTACTTCCGTCACCATGAAAAATTAAAATTTCGCTCCCAAAGGGAATACGAACGATCTTCCTAGCATAGTCAATAACGGCTTGGTATTTCGTCAACCAGTCCATGCCAATTATGACGTCATAAGTACCGATTTCTACAGGAATTAGGTCATCGTGAAACGGATGGTTCAGAAAATTTAACGTGCAACCCAGTAATATCGTATTTACCCAAATTATTCTACCATCAGCTAATTCAACGTTATAACCATGATCTAATGTAGTGGGGGCTATATTAATCAAAGTACTAAATTGAGTAGACACGAAACTTCTATCTGCACCAGTATCAAATAAAATGGAAGCACAACGGTTGTTTAGGAGAAACGTACCCGTCACAACGTTGTTGTCTGGGTTTTGCCCTGCAACTCCCACTGCATAAGCCCTGGCTACACCGTTACCATTTCCCTGATTCTTGTTCTTCCACTGGGGGCAGTCCTTCTTGAAGTGGCCTGGAGCCCCACACTCAAAGCAAACGATGGCATTGGTATTTGCCCCTTGGGCTCTTGGGTTGTTGTTGTTACGGTTGTTGTTGTTATTGTTGTTGCGGTTGTTGTTGTTATTGTTATTGCGGTTGTTGTTGTTGTTATTTGCAGTTGCAGGCCGGCTCCTACAGTCCTTGGCCAGGTGGCCAAGCTTCTTGCAGTTAGTGCATGTTGGTATACAAGGACCGTAATGGTTGAAGTTACACTTGGGACATAGAGGTTTAGTCCCTTCATACGATTTCTTGTCACCGTTCCCGGCAGCATAAGCCCTGCCTGTGTTCTGCCTTTTGTTTGGTTGTTGGTTTTGGTTATTTCGAGGAGTTGTTTTCAAGCTTCCTCTTGTTTTCTGCTGTCTCTTCAGCAAGAGTGTTTATTCCCTATCCATCATTTTCAGTTTCCATCATCGATAGCCTCCTCATGGTCTTTGGCTTCGATGCACAACACTTGAGTAAATAGGTCAGGCATCCACCGACCAATCTTTCAATTTTGCTAGTCTCTTCAGGGAACATCCTGTCACTCAGCAATGCCAATTCCTAGAAACGTTGGTTGTAGGCTACCACATCGGTGCCTTGTACTTTTAGGTTCCACAACTCTGCTTCAATCTTCTTGATTTCATTCCTCGGACAATATTTAGTTTGTTCATCTCTTTCCTTCAAGTCAACCACGTCTTCAACTATGCGACCTCAATAGTCCACCGTCCTAGCAATGTAATTCCACCATGTTAGAGACAGTTCCCATAAGGTGGACAAGTGGCAAACTCACTGATTTATCTCCACGGTGCAGTTACTTATGCTAAACACGGTTTCCATCCTCTCAAACCCCTGGGTCAAGTCGACCGCTCCTTCTGTACCCCTAAAGAATAAGGGTTTTGACATTTCATGAAAACCAGATAAGTGCACTCCCTAACGGTGTCGATTCATTTCCTCTTGCACCAGTTCCCGAGTTATGGCTATCATCCGCCATTTCGGTCGTAGCAACGTGCTGCTAACACAGCAGTTGACACCCCTCGTTCGATCATGCCTGAAGTTGGACCCCGGGTGACCAAAGTTGGGTGGTAGTAGGGTCTGTGCGGGTGGGGGAGTTGTGGTGACTGGTGGGGGAGTCGCGGTGACTGGCCTTGACCTCGAGTTCTTGTGGGCCTTCCTCTTGAGTGGCCAATTTTCCTACATCACAAGAAAACATAACACCTTTTAGATTTCAAAAATCTAACCAAACCCGATTTATACATAATGGAATAAAACGAGATCACAACACATGTGAATACACAACAGTATTGAAAATTAACAAATTCGACATTCATTAATAATAAATTCGATTTCATATAAAACCAAAACCATCCTATTTCATATATAAACTTGGGAAAATAATACATGATTGGTTTAAATCACAAACGATCACAACACTTAGTACAAGACAAAATAACCAAAGCCATACTAGCCGAAGATATACTCGTAAACAATAGTAGGCTGTACAAAGTATCCGGATACATGAACAAAAGATCTAAACAGAGTAGCTAGAAAAAAAAAATCTATACAGAGTAGCTAGACAAAACAAAGATCTATACAGTCTGGCAAGCTGGGATAACCATTATACTTAACAGACGGTACAGTACTACAATCATAACCCCGTCTAAGAACTCCTACCGGCCTCCTCTGGTAGCCCTTGCTCTACAGATTCCTCAAGCAGGTCCCTACTGTCTCTGTAGCTCGGTCATCTGAGCCTTGAGGCTCTTCACTATCTTTAGGGTCTCTGCTAACTGCCTCTGCCTCCGATAGTCTGCTTTCATCAGATCTGTAAATCACCGCCTGCCTATGCCTACGTCTGCTCCTAGCAACTCAGTGATCCTCAGACTGCTGATCAATGACCGTATTCCGCAGTGAAATGCCCTCTGATGTACTCTGATCACAGGCATCCACGACCGTGAGCCAAGCGGCACGTGATAACTGCCTCCCTCTTCTATCAGAAGGGCAGTGCGTCTGTGGAAGGGCCTATCACTGTCCAACCTGTTGACTCGGGCTCTAAGTAGAGCTCGGTCATACCGTGCATCATCCAGCTGAGAATATATGATCTCATCCTCTTGGTCAGCAGTAGAAGACAACTCAATAACTCTCTGGTTAACCCCCTCTAGGGTGGTCGTGCAATCTCTGATGGCACCAACACGGTCATCACATGTATCCTAAATATCCATAGCCTAACTCTCTAGACATCCGCGTCCTGGAGCGTCCAAACATATCAAAAAATCCATAAAGGTCTGCCATAGCTGTGTAGGTCCAAATGCGAGCACACCAGCTTCCCGAACATCTCCCCGACCTCGCATCAGGACCATGAGTAGAACGACACGGCTCTACGAACGGTAACACATCTCAGCATCTCAGTCTCAGACAGGTAGGGCATCTCTCTGTCTAATCCCAGCAGCTCGGGATCCCATAGACCCCTCAACATAAGTAGGGCTAATGGGTGGTGGTGATGATATAGGTAATGGTGGAGAGGGTATCTGAGGAAGTGGTGATGAGTATGGTAGAGAGGGTAATGGTGTGGATTAGGTAAGCAAACAACTCTCAGCAACTTCCTCTCGCAGAGGAATGGTGTCGCGCCAGGTTCGATAGACATCCAAGCTGTGATGTCGATAAGCAATGTATGGTTCCAGGTCAGCTTAATAAAAAAAAAAGCAACACTGCCAGGCTCGGCAGGAGCTAAGTATCTCATCCCTCTGCATCATCATCATCATCTCCTCTGTCCGCAGGATAGTCGGCTGGATCCTCCTCAGGATCCTCCTCGTCATCCTCCTCTAGGTCCTCCTCAGGGTCGGACTCCGGTATATACCCTGGTGACTGATGAGTAGGTGAGTCAGCAGCAGGCAGTGGCTGCTCCTCAGCCGGGAATACCTCATCGTCCACTGGTAAGAACTCCGGGTAAACAGGCTCCGGAACAAAAGGTATGTAAATAGGTGAAGGTGGTGCCTGCTCTGGCTCCTCAGGGCCAGGCACATAATCTGGTGATGGTGGTCCCTCAGGGCCAGGTATGTAGTCCGGCGATGGTGGAACCTCAAAAATAGGTACCTCGACTCCTGGTGACCCCATATCTAAATCGTCCTCAGATACTGATGTGTATGTAACCGTAGAGTGCTCAGAATCTGACATGATAGTATCTGAAATCAAAAATTAGCTTATATAAGTATATTAATATAAGACTATCATCCTTATATACGTAATATATTATAAACACGTATATCAATTATGCATGTATATAGCCTAACCGACTAATGCAATAATTTGTATATGAATACCCCGCAAAACCCTTTTGTATGTATGCAATGTTTGAAAATGGTTATAGTCCAGCAAAAACATTTTGACCTGGTTCTCTATAACCTTGGCTCTTGATACCAATCTGTAACACCCCCAAAATGGGTCGCAGCGGAATAAGGATCCGGGGCATGTTACTTCAAGATCAACAGCACAAGATATATATAAGAACGACACAAAAGTCGTTTAAACTGATACATTGGATTTAAATAAAAGTCATATTACAAAAGCTTATAGCTTTACTTGTTCTTTATTTAATATTTACAAAAGACGACATAGATTTCCCCAAAACATGATGCACCTAAGTCTTTAACAGTGCAATCCAAAACACAATCCAATGCATCCTTGGCATCTCGTGCCTAATGACCTCCTGAAAACATTGCTTTAAAACGTCAACAAAATTGTTGGTGAATTCATAGGTTTATGTATTTAAATTATGCAGGACCGCAAGATTTTTCCCGTGATGTTACAACAGATGCCAACAATCACAAAACCAGATTATTGTTGCTCTAAGCTCATGACACCGAAGCTCAACCTATATTTGCTATTTTAGCAGTTATTTGCCCGTACAGATGTTGTAACCCGCAACATCCAAGTCCGACATGGTCAACGTTCGTTCCCAGTGATAGCTAATCACCCAAACGGGGAGGTTAATCCCAATAGATCTATTTATATCATTCGCGCTCACATAATGTAATTCACAACTACATCTATGCAATTAACAGTTCATGAATAATGGGCTCAGGAGGGTTATCGCAACTTAGGCAAACACATAATCAATATATTACTTTCAACACTTGCGTCCAATTTATAAAACAAGCATGTTTCCACCCCAAATAATATCAAATCAGTAAAACTGTAAAAGTGGGGCTATGAACTCACCTTGAGTACAGATAGCTCAAATAATCACAGATAAAACGTCACGCAAGACGATAAATGCAACCTATTTAAATTAAGGTCGTATAAGTACCGAGTACTTCAATTTATAAACTACCATATATAATCCTATATAGGTTACATCGTACTATCGTTCGGGCTATCATAATTAAAGAGGTCATGACATGACGTACGAGGAGTTAGGACACTTTAAATCGTAAATCCAACAACTCGTCGATACGCCATCCGAAGAGGCCTCATTATGAAACTCCCTAGTATTATAGCACTTTGATAACCACTCAATATTCTATATAGCATAATCACCGACTAATCGTTTTAGTAAAATAATATTTATAAAGTGAAAATGTTTTATAAATATACTTTTCGTAAAAATGACCTAATTTGGTCGTTTTAAGCCCGTTGCTCGCGTTTCTTACGTCCACGTCTTCGTAGTAAGACGAGCGATCAAAATATTACATTTTCAAGTTTTTAAGATTCTGCGATGAATAGTAAAATTACTGTTCACAACAGCTAGTTAGTCGTTTTAGGCTTTAATTGGCGTAAACTTGTAATCGTAATAACTTATTCGTTTTAATCCCGATTTCAGTGATTCCTTCGAGTACGTCTTTGTTATTAAAAGAGGTATTATATTTTATAAAGTTGGGTCCGCTGATGAATAGTACTTTTACTGTTCATAGTTTATAAAATTACTTTTATAAACTTTAATTATCGAAAATGTCATAGTTTATTCGTTATAATTCCGTTTTTAGCGATTCTTTCGAGTACGATCTCGTAAATAAAAGTTATATCATATATTAGATGTTTTAAAAATGAAAGTTGCTGTAATGAATAGTAACTTTTATAAAAATAGTTTTATAAAAGTATTTATAGTCGTAAACTCGTTTTTAACGTATCTTTTTCGTTATAGATCGGTTTTTCGAGTTTCTTATCATTATGGAATCGTCATGAGGCGTATTATAATTATATTAAGTCAAACTTTCTGTATGGAATTCGGATTTTAAACAGCCCCTAAGTATTCATATGTATATCTTTATAAAAACCTTGTTTTTATGTATTATTTACTTAGTAGTTTACTATAAAAACTCCTAAAAACACATTTGACACTTGTGGTACTTATAATAAAGTCCAATATCATCCCTAGTCCTTGTAAATTCATTGTAACAAGTTCAACCCTTTTACTTTCATTGTTTTCATTAGTATTTACATTAGATAACTTTAAAACCCTAATTAGTCCTTAAACATGTTTATACTTAAACCATAAGTTAACATCTTTATAGATCTATTTTTCCATGATATTTATAACATTAGGACATGAGAATAAGTGTATAAATTGATAAACTCAAATAAAAACCCATTTTACACATTTAAAAGTCATTAGTGGTGATTTAGCCGTAAATAACATATAACACATAAAATCACAACAATTAAAAGTATGAAAGATTTAGAAAGACCTTAGTGATGATGTATAGGATGTAAAATGAATGCTAAACCCGTGTTTAGACTGAAATCCAAGCTTTTCAAGCTTATAACCCCTAGATTAGTTTCCAAAACCCTAAATCGATACTTTTCTTCTTAATACATGCAAATGGTGATCCAAGGCTTTTGAATATGACTTAATACATCTAAGGATTGATGAATGGATTGTAGAAAAATATCATATGATATAGTTTATAAGAGCTTTTGAGCCGTGGGTTTTGGAGTATAAAAGAGAGGAAGAAAATGAATTTTGCATGTAAAGAGTTTATGGTAAAGTTTACTTATGCATGCATGTGTATTTATAGTAAAAATATCTCATTAACTTAACCATGGTTACTTTCTAACCCTAGCTCAAGGTTAACAAGTCAAGTTGATAAAGGTGTAAGAGTTTGTTTCTTAAATATCTAGATATTATGCAAGGTTGAAAAGTCTTGGTTCTATCCTCAAATTTCGGCATAACATACATATATATGATGTTATATTTATTATTTTGTGTATTGGGTATAATCGTGGGTATTCGTTTAGGCGTAGTTAGGTTTTGGAACTTCCGGGAATGCCTAAACGCATTTTATCGTGAAACGTAAGCATTTTACGTAGCCAATAAAAATAAGATGAACAAAGTTATTAATTATCCTCATAATAATCATATAACACTTTCTTGATGTAAACATTTAATCGTTTAATGCCCGTTTACATTGAATGATCATTTTTAGTTTACGCGATTTAACTTAACGTTTACGGTTTAAGAGTAAACGCGTAAAACCCTAAAAATAAATTGTGAATTACAAAATGTCATACAATGACCTAAAACACGAGGTGTTATAGTCTCCCCCCGTTAGCTGAGCCTTGTCCTCAAGGCTTAAGACGCAACACTTGACGACGAACCTTGACTAATGGGATACGGCTTGGAGTTCCATCGAACCTTGACTAATGGGATACGGATTTGCTTCAACCGTTTAACTTCATGATCTATGATCTCTATAGGTTCCTCGACAAACTGAAGCTTGTCATCAAAATGAAGTCCATCCAACTGAACGCTACGGGTTCGTCGACATGACAACTTCTTTAAGTTGGACACGTGACATTATTATGAACTCTGCTCAGCTCCTCAGGAAGCTCGAGCTTGTAAGGCAACATCTCCAACCCTATGTTATTACCTTGAAGGGTCCCAACAAACTAGGATTTCATTTCCCCCTTTGCCAAAACGTACAACCCCTTTCCAAGGCGAACCTTGAGCCATCACTTTATCCACCAACCTCAAACTCCATCAGCATATGCTTTAAATCAGCATACTCTTTTTGCCTATCACGACAAGCTTGCATCCTTGCTTAACTTGAATGAATTTCTCCGTCGTCTCTATGTAACTATCTCTGGACCGGTGAGTTGAACTTCTCCAACCTCAGCCCAACAAACAGACAGAGCGGCATTTCACCATAAATCCTCAAAGGGTGCAGCCTTAATGCTAGTCATGAAACTGTTATTGTCTGAAAACTCGACCAATGGCCAATGTTTTAACCCAACCATTTCCAAATTCGATCACCAAGCTCTAAGGAATATTCTCGCAGAGTTTGAATGGTTCTCGATCAGCTTTGTCTGTCAGTTTGCAATGAATCCGTACTCATATCTAAACTTGTACCCAAAGCTTTCTGAATGTGACCTCCAAAATTTGTTGCGAACCTAGGGTCACAATCACACAATAACAAACCGGTATTCCATGCCTTTTTACTACTTTCCTTAGGTACATTCTATCTAGTTTCTTTAAGGGTCAGTTTCTTTCCATGGGTATAAAATTCGGACTTTGTAGACGGTCAACGATTACCCAAAATGGTGGTCATTCCCTTGTGATGACTTAGGAAGCTTTGTACCAAAATCCATCATGATATTGTCCTACCCACTTCTTGAGGTATCATCGGTTGTACCCAACAAACCCGATTGTCTCGATGTTTCGATCCTATGACCTAGCACAGGTCAAGCACTTTCTAACATAGGTGGCGATATCAGCTTTCCATATAGGGCCACCAATATAGCTTCTTTACATCTTGGATACATTTTCTCATGAACCTGGATGGGATAGAATACTATGATTTTGGGAACACGTGCATGAATCACAGTCCGTAAATCGTCATAACAAGGTAACCAACTCCTGCCATTGAGGCATAGGGTTCCATCCGTACGAGGTTCCAACTTTTCCGTTCTAAGTGCCTCTAGAAATTTAGCATTTTCAATCAGCATACCTCCAACATCCTCACTCTTGATGTTCTCTGGTTTCCGTGCTTCAGTCTGAGCATTCAAGATTTGCTTAGGAAGATCCAAGCTAATAGTCATGACTAAAGCTCAAACTCTTAACGGTGGTTCCCGTTCTTTCCTGCTCAAAGCATCAGCAATGACATTTGCCTTCCCTGGGTAATTAACGAATATCGAAATCGAATCACTAAAGCAACTCTAACCATCGTCGTTGTCTCATGTCAATTCTTCTGATTAAGAAATATCTGTAAACTCTATGACCAGATAACACTGTACACTTAGGTACCATACGATAGTACCTCCAATTTTTCAGAGCGAACACTACTGCTCAAGTTCCAGATCATGAGTAGTATAGTTCTTCTCATGGATCTTTAACTGGCATGATGCATAAGAAATAACCTTTTCCCTTTGCATCAACACAGCGCCCAAAACCTTCCTTTGAAGCATCGCATTATAACGATAAAATCCCACTTCCTTCGGGTAAAGCCAGAATTGGTGCACTACACAACTTTTGCTTCAATAACTGGAACGCTGCTTCTTGTTTGTCACCCCACTCAAACTTGACCTTCTTTTGAGTGAGCTTGGTCATTGGTTTGGCGATCTTTGAAAACCCTTCAATGAATCGTCGATAATACCCAGCAAGACCTAAAAACTGACGAATCTCCGTTGGTGTCTTAGGAGATGCCCAATCTTTAACGGATTCGATCTTGGCTGGATCCACATGAATGCCTTTATTATCAATCACGTGACCGAGGAACTGTACTTTGGGAATCCAAAATTCACACTTGGAAAATTTTGCATACAACTCCTCTTTCTTCAACAACTCTAATATTATCTTCAAATGCTCTTCGTGCTCTTGCTTGCTCTTGGAATAGATCAAAATATCGTCAATAAAGACAATTACGAATTTGTCCAGATAAGGTTTGCACACTCGGTTCATGAGGTCCATAAACAAGCAGGTGCGATCGGTCAAACCAAAACGACATAACTTGGAATTCCTAATGTTCCATATCGAGTTCTGAAGGCAGTCTTCGAGATGATACTTCTTCTCGAACCCTCAATTGGTGATAACCTGACCTTAGGTCGATCTTCGAGTAGACACTCGACCTTGAAGTTGGTCAAATAAGTCCCCCCCCCCCCCATCAATTTCCTTGTAGCGGATAACGGTTCTTCACCGTTAGTTTGTTTAGTTCCCGATAATCTATGCACATCCGTAACGATCCATCTTTCTTCTTGACGAATAGAACTGGAGCTCCCCATGGTGACGAACTGGGTCTTATAAAGCCTTTGTCGGAAAGCTCTTGTAGTTGATCCGCCAATTCTTTCATTTCTGATGGGGCCAATCGATAAGGTGCCCCGTCGCTACCATGTGCAGCACCAGGTACTAGATCGAATGTGAAATTCCACTTGTCTGGTATGGAAGACCTGGCAAGGTCCTCGGGAAATCTTCGGGAAATTTTTGACGAATGGTACTCTTGCAGTTGTTTCTTCTTTGACTTGTCTCTAGTCTCCTTGATGGTAATTATGTGTCAAAAGATGTGACATCCTTGATAGCAATACATCTGGTGCCATGTGCACGAGATGATGTTTAATCGAGTCCCGCTTTTATTTCTACTTCCGTCTCCATGAAAAATTAAGATTTCGCTCCCAAAAGGAATACGAACGATTTTCTTAGCACAGTCAATAACGGCTTGGTATTTCGTCAACCAGTCCATGCCAATTATGACGTCATAAGTACCCATTTCTACAGGCATTAGGTCGACGTGAAACGGATGGTTCATAAAATTTAACGTGCAACCCAGTAATACCGTATTTACCTAAATTATTCTACCATTAGCTAATTCAACGTTATAACCGTGATCTAATGTAGTGGGGGTTATAATAATCAAAGTACTAAATTGAGTAAACACAAAACTTCTTTCCGCACCAGTATCAAACAAAATGGAAGCACAACGGTTATTAAGGAAGAAACGTACCCGTCACGAAACGTTGTTTGGTTTTGGGTTTTGCCCAGCAACTCACACTGCATAAGCCCTGGTCTACACCCGTTCCCATTTCCCGATTCATGTTCTTTCCACTGGGGGCAGTTCTTCCTGAAGTTGGCCTGAGCCCCACAACTCAAAGCAAACGATGGCATTGGTAATGCCCTTGGGCCTCTTGGTTGTTGTTGTTACGGTTTGTTGTTGTTATTGTTATTGCGGATGTTGTTGTTTGTAGTTGTAGGCCGCTCCTACAATCCTTTAACAGGTCCAAGCTTCTTGCATTTTTTATGTTAGTGCATGTTGGTTAATACCAAGGACGTAATATTGGAAGTTACACTTGGGGACATAGAGGTTTAGCCCCTTTCATACGATTTCTTTGTCACCGTTCCCGGAAGCATAAGCCCTGCCAGTGTTCTACTTTGTTTGGTTGTTGGGTTTTGGTTTATTTCGAGGACGTCTTCAAACTTCCTCTTGTTATCTGTCTGTCTCTCAGCCAAAGTTTAAACCTCCTATCCATCAATTCAGTCGCCATCTCAATAGCCTCCTGCATGGTTTTCGGCTTCGATGCCACAACACTTGAGTAAATCAGGTCGGGCATCCCACCGACATACCTTTCAATTTTGTCAGTCTCTTCAGGGAACATCCTGTCACACAGCAATGCCAGTTCCTGGAAACGTTGGTTGTAGGCTACCACATCGGTGCCTTTTACTTTTAGGTTCCACAATTCTGCCTCAACCTTCTTGATTTCATTCCTCGGACAATATTTAGTTGTCATCTTCTTCTTCAAGTCGGTCCACGTCATTGCATATGCAACCTCATTAGTCACTGTCCTAGCATGTGAGTTCCACCATGTTAGAGCAATTCCCATAAGAGTACAAGTGGCAAACTTCACTTGATTATCCACGGTGCAGTTACTTATGCGAAACACGGTTTCCATCCTCTCAAACCATTGGGTCAAGTCGACCACTCCTTCTGTGCCCCTGAAGAATAAGGGTTGACATTTCATGAAGTCTTGATAGGTGCACTCCCGAACAGCGCGTTCATTCCTTCTCACACCTGTTCCCGAGGTATGGCTATCATCGCCATTTCGGGTCGTAGCACGTGCTGCCAACACAGCAGTGACACCCTCGTCGATCATGGCCTGAAGTTGGGCACTGGTGACCGAAGTGGTGGTAGTAGGGTCTGTGACTGGTGGGGGAGTTGTACCTGGGTTTAACCTCGTGGGCCTTCCTCTTGGTGCCATTTTCTTAAATCACAAGAAAACATAATACCCGTTAGATTTCAAAAATCTTAACCATAACCCGATGTATACATAATAAATAAAACGAGATCACAACACATGGTGAAATACACAACAGTATTGAAATTAACAAATCGACATTCATTCACAATAAATTCGATTTCATATAAAACATAATCCATCCTTTCCATATATAACTTGGGAAAATAATACATGATTGGTTTAAATACAAACGATCACAACACTTAGGTTACAAGACAAAATAACCTAAAGCCATACTAGCCGAGATATACTCGTAATACTTAGTAGGCTGTACAAAGTAGCCGATACATGAACAAAAGATCTAAACAGAGTAGCTAGACAAAACAAAAGATCTATACAGTCTGCTAGCTGGGAATAACCCATAATACTTAACAGACTGTACAGTAGCTACAGTCATAACCCAGTCTAAGAACTGCTACTGGCCTCCTCTGGTAGCTCTGGCTCTGCAGGATCCTTAGCAGGTCCCTGCTGTCTCTGAAGCTCGATCATCTGAGTCTTGAGGCTCTTCACTATCTTTAGTGCCTCCACTAACTGTCTCTGTCTCCGATACCGAGCCTCTAATGCCCTGCAGTGAGCATCAATCTAAAGCCAAGGCCTGAAAACGGGTCTCCAAACTCTCTTGCTCGAGAATAAGCAAGTCTTCTCTCCTCAAAACCTTCATCTAGCTCTTCCACGCTGCACGATCCTTCTGGGCATCGTGATGTCGTGTGCAAAACTCTGAACTCTCTCTAGTGCAAACATCTACCTGGTAAGTGACCCTCCTGTTGACCAACTCTAAGGCGGTCATCATCCTCCTCTCAGTATCTCGGAGTCTGGTCTCTATAGTGGGTCCTGGCTGTCTCGCAGCAGCAGCAGCAGAACTCTCTCCAATCTCACACCCAGGTCTGGGAGTAGTAAGTAGTAGTCTCTTCCGAGGCGGCGTGTCAGCCTCGGGAATATCAGCTCTGCGGCTAGTAGATGGTGCAGGTAGAGGGATAGGTAACAATGGTGGGGTCCCTGATGGGAGTAGTGAATGATAGGTGGATGGTGCTGTAGCTCTCATCTGCCTCATGGCTGCTCTAGTATGTAGGGGTCGGATACGTGGAGATAGAAAGAATGGTGATAGTGGAGGTATAGGTGCCTCATCCTCAGCTGGCACTAAGTCCTCAGGATGCTCAGGCTCAGGAATGTATACTGGTATATGATTCTCAGGTACATACTCTGGAGAACGTGGTGCTTGCTCCAACAACATGTCGGGCAGCCTCCTCGTAAGGATCCTCAAAAAACATTATGGTATACTCCATGATCGTGCCACAGAGTGAATCAGAAGTAATAGGTAACGGCAGAAATCAGCTGACATGAACTACTGTGACAGCAAAAATACTTATAATGGATATATTAATAATAGGACTATTATTCCTTTTATAATACGTATATAATATAAACACGTAAATCGTTATGCATTGTAATAGCCTAACCGATAATTGCAACAAATACGTATATGGATACCCCGTAAAAAAACCCTGTGTATGTATGCAATGTTTGAAAACGTTAATAGTCCATCCCCCCCACCCAAAAATATTTTGACCTGGTTCTCTATAACCTTGGCTTCTTGTACCAATCTGTACACACCAAAATGGGTCGCTAGCGGAATAAGATCCGGGGCATGTACTTCAAGATCAACACACAAGATATATATAAAACGACACAAAAAGATTCGTTCAATTGATACATGGATTTAATTAAAAAGACAATATTACAAAAGCTTATAAGCTTTACATTGTCTTGTTTAATATATAATACAAAAGATAACATAGATTTCCCAAAACATGATGCACATAAATCTTTAACAGTGCAATCCAAAACATAATCCAATGCATCCTTGGCACCTCGTGCCTATTGACCTCCTGAAAACATTGCTTAAAACGTCAACAAAAATGTTGGTGAATTCATAGGTTTATGTATTTAAATTATGCTATGACCGCAAGACTTTTCCGTACAATGTTACAACATATGCCAACCAATCACAAACCAGATTACTGTTGGCACTAAGCTCATGACACGTTGAAGCTCAACCTATATTTGCTATTTTAGCAGTTATTTTGCCCGTACAGATGTTGTAACCCGCAACATCCAAGTCCGACATGGTCAACGTTCGTTCTCGGTGATAGCTAATCACCCAAACGGGGAGGTTAATCCCAATAGATCTATTTATAACATTCGCGCTCACATAATGCAATTAACAACTACATCTATGCAATTGACAGTTCATGATAATGGGCTCATGAGGGTTATCGCTACTTAGGCAAACACATAATCAATATACTTTAAACACTTGCGTCCAATTTATAAAACAAAGCATGTTCTCACCCCAAATAATAGTAAATCAGTAAAACTGTAAAAAGTGGGGCTATGAACTCACCTTGAGTACAGATAGTCCAAATAATCACAGATAAAACGTCACGCAAAACGTTTAGATGCAACCTATTTAAAGTAAGGTCGTATAAGTACTGAGTACTTTAATTAATAACATTGAATATAATCTTATAGTTGTTACATCGTACTATCGTTTGGGCTATCATAATTTAAGAGGTCATGACATGACGTACGAGGAGTTAGGACACTTTAAATCGTAAATCCAACAACTCGTCGATACGCCATCCGAAGAGGCCTCATTATGAAACTCCCTAGTATTATAGCACTTTGATAACCACTCAATATTCTATATAGCACAATCACCATCTAAATGTTTGAGTGAAAACATATTTATAATTGTAAAACATTTATAAATATCTGAATAATGTAATTATAGTTATTCCTGGTAGGGTATTAGTTATTACTACTGGTAGTATATTAGTTTCTCCTGGTAGTGTTATTACTACTGGTAGTATATTAGTTTCTCCTGGTAGTGTTATTACTACTGGTAGTATATTAGTTTCTCCTGGTAGTGTTATTACTACTGGTAGTATATTAGTTTCCCCTGGTAGTGTTATTACTACTGGTAGTATATTAGTTTATTTTCTAAGTCTGACCCGACTATAATGACCCACTAAAATCACAATTTTCATGACGTCGGGTTCTAAAGAAATTTATGCGAAACGATATTTTGAACAACTTTCCAGTTCTGTCCGAGACCCGAAACTCGACCGAAATGGGCGAAAAAGCACTCGCATCAGATCTGATGCAGTGTATTAATTACCAAAAAGCCAGATTTTTGCCCCCGCCTTACGACCCGTTATCACTCGCTTTTAGACTTAAAGAACCTCGCGGGGAAGTAAAACGACCTTCCGAACGACTTTCATGTTTCGGCCGAAGGCCGAAACGGACTCGAAAGTGCCGCAAATACCATCTTAAAAATCCTGACAGAAACCACTAACTTAACAAATGCTGGATTTTTATACCTCGAATATATACCTCGTTTTCGCTCTAACTTTTTCGTTATAAATCCGTTTGACAAGTTTCTTATCATTTTGGAATCGTCACGAGACTTATTATCATTATATTATGTCAAACCCACTGTATGAATTTCGGATTTAGAACAGCCCCTAAGTATTTATGTGTATAACTTTATAAAAACCTTGTTTTATGTATTAAAAAGTCCTTAGTGGTGATTTAGCCATAATTAACATATTACACATAAAATCATAAGAAATAAAAGTATAAAGGAATTAAGAAGACCTTAGAGATGATGTATGAGATGTGAAATGAATGCTAAACCCGTGTTTAGACTTAAAACCCAAGCTTTCAAGCTTATAAACCCTAGATTAGGTTTGAAACCCTAATCTTTCCTTTTCTTCCTTAATCCTTGCAAATGAAGAACCAATGCTTGTAAACACCTTAGTGTGCCTTAGGATTGATGTGTAAAGGGTTGTATAGGTTGTATAAAATTTTTATATGGATTGCTTATGGTTATTATTTTGGCCGTGGGTTTTGGAGAGAAAGGAAAATGTGATTTTGTAAGTAAAAGAGTATGTAAACTTTTCTTAATGCATGCATAGAATAAAATAGGAAGAGAAAGAGAGAATATTGTTTGCAAATTTTGACTAGAAAAAAATTAAAGGGGAGGGTTTGCCGTGGGAATTCAAAGGGGGACAAGGGGACCAAAAAAAGGGGAGGGAACAAGGGTTTAATGGTTATGTTTCTTGGTTCCCTCTAATGGGAATCATCCCATGAAATCAAGGGTGGTGTTCCTAGCTCATTTTTCCTTTTTCTTTATGTTTACTTGTGATTTATAAAAGAAAAGTGTAAGTAAAGTTTTTATAATAAAAAGTAAAGTGTAGTTTTTATATAAAAGTATACTTTGTAATGTCTTGGTATTTTTATTTAAAGGTATTTGTTAATTTTGTATAAATCCATATGAATGTGTATAAAAAAAACATATGCATAAAGTTTATAAATTTTGATCATTGTATATAAACCGTAGGTAATTTGATTGAAGCGTACTAAATTTTTAAGGGTCTTCCCGGAAAACCAATTGTCATTTAACGCGAAACGAAAACACTTTCACAGTATCCGATAAAGTAACTGTAAAAACGTTAATAATTATTCTCCAATAATTGCTTAACCTTGTTTGATGTATACAATAATTCACTTAATGCCCGTATTAGTTAACTGATCATTTTTTATGTTTTACCGCGATTTAACTTAACGATTTCCATTAAAAACAAACGCGTACAATACTGAAAAATAAATATGACGTTATTAACGACGTACATTGTCCCAAAAACCACGAGTGTTAAAGTCTCCCCCGTTACTGAGCCTTGTTCCTCAAGAGCGTAAGACAGCAGCACTTGACGACGGCCCGGTCTTTGAGAACAGATGTGGGTATTTCTTCCGGAATTGATCCTCGCGTTCCCACGTAAACTCAGGACCTCTCTTGGAGTTCCATCGAACCTTGACTAATGGGATACGGCTTCGCTTCAACCGTTTAACTTCACGATCTGTGATCTCTATAGGTTCCTCGACAAACTGAAGCTTGTCATCAAAATGAAGTCCATCCAACGGAACGGCTAAGGGTTCGTCGGCATGACACTTCTTTAAGTTGGACACGTGAAATGTATTATGAACTCTGCTCAGCTCCTCAGGAAGCTCGAGCTTGTATGCAACGTCTCCAACCCTTTTTATTACCTTGAAGGGTCCAACAAACCTGGGATTTAATTTCCCCCGTTTGCCAAAACGTACAACCCCTTTCCAAGGCGAAACCTTGAGCATCACTTTATCTCCAACCTCAAACTCCATCGGCTTACGCTTCAAATCAGCGTAGCTCTTTTGCCTATCACGAGCGGCTTGCATCCTTTGTTTAACTTGAATGATTTTCTCAGTCGTCTCTTGTACTATCTCTGGACCGGTGAGTTGAACTTCTCCAACCTCAGCCCAACAAACAGGCGAACGACATTTTCTACCGTAAAGTGCCTCAAAGGGTGCAGCCTTAATGCTAGCATGATAACTGTTATTGTATGAAAACTCGACCAATGGCAAATGTTTAACCCAACCATTTCCAAAGTCGATCACACAAGCTCTAAGCATATCTTCGAGAGTTTGAATGGTTCTCTCGCTTTGTCCATCAGTTTGCGGATGATATGCCGTACTCATATCTAAACTTGTACCCAAAGCTTTCTGAAGTGACCTCCAGAAATTTGATGCGAACCTAGGGTCACGATCACAAATAATCGAGACCGGTATTCCATGCCTTGTTACTACTTCCTTTAGGTACATTCTCGCTAGTTTCTCCAGAGGGTCAGTTTCTTTCATGGGTATAAAGATTGCGGACTTTGTAAGACGGTCAACGATTACCCAAATGGTGTCATACCCTTGTGATGACTTAGGAAGCTTTGTGACAAAATAAAATCCATCGTGATATTGTCCCACTTCCATTAAGGTATCTACCGGTAGTACAACCAACCCGATTGTCTCTGATGTTCGGGCTTGAATTTGGAGTGGACCGGGGTGCCTTAGCACAGACAAGCACTTGCTAACAAGGTGGCGATGTCAGCTTATCATAATGGGCCACCAATATAGCTTCTTTAAACGTCTTGAAACATTTTACTCGGAACCTAGATGGACGAATACTTCGATTTTGTGGACTCGTGCATGATCACAGTCCGCAAATCGCCATAACAATGTAACCAACTCCTGCCATTGAGGCATAGGGTTCCATCCGTACGAGGTTCCAACTTTATCTGTTCTAATTTGCCTCTGGATATTTTAGCATTTTCCAATCAGCAATAACCTCCAACATCCTCATTCTTGATGTTTTCTGGTTTCCGTGCTTCAGTCTGAGCATTCAAGATTTGCTTAGGAAGATCCAAGCTAATAGTCATGACTAAGGCTCGAACTCTTAACGGTGGTTCTCGTTCTTTCCTGCTCAAAGCATCAGCAACGACATTTTGCCTTCCCTGGGTGAATAACTAATACGCAATCGAAATCACTACGCAACTCTAACCCTCGCGTTGTCTCATGTTCAATTCATTCTGATATAAGAATATGATGTAAACTCTATATAGATCAGTGAACACCGTGCACTTGTACCAAACAGATAGTGCCTCCAAATCTTCAGAGTCGAACACTACTGCTCCATTCCAATCATGATAGTTATATTCTTCTCATGGATCTTTAACTGGCGGGATGCATAAGAAATAACCATTTCCATTTTTGCATCCAACACAGCGCCCAAACCCTGTGATACGAAGCATCGCAGTAATACGATAAAGTCTTCGCTTCCTTTAGGTAAAGCCAGAATTGGTGCACTACACAACTTCTGCTTCATACTGGAACGCTGCCTCTTGTTTGTCACACCCACTCAAACTGGACCTTCTTTGAAGTGAGCTTGGTCATTAGTTTAGGCGATCTTTAAAACCCATCAATGAATCTTCGGTAATACCCAGCAAGACCTAAAAATTAACGAATCTCCGTTGGTGTCTTAGAGATTGCCCAATCTTTTAACGGATTCGTCTTGGCTGGATCCACATGAATGCCCTTATTATCACACGTGACCGAGGAACTGTACCTTGGTAATCCAAAATTCACACTTATGGAAAATATTTGCATACAACTCCTATTTCTTCAACAACTTCACAATATTATCTTCAGATCTCTTCGTGCTCTTGCTTGTTCATTGGAATAGATCAAATATCGTCAATAAAGAACAATTACGAATTTAGTCCCAATAATGTTTCGCACACTCGCTTCATGAGGTCCATAAACACAAGCATGTGCGTTGGGGTTAAACCAAACGGCAATAAACTTGGATTCATGAATGTCCATATCGAGTTCTGAAGGCAGTCTTCGAGGATTCTTCCGGCTCGAACCTCAATTGGTGATAACCTGACCTTCGTCATCTTCGAGTAAGACACTCGAACCTTAAGTTGGTCAAATAAGTCATCATTCTGGTATGGATAACGTTTTCTTCACCGTTAGTTTGTTTAGTTCCCGAAATCTATGCACATCGTAAACGATCCATCCTTTCTCTTAGCGAATAGAACTGAGCTCCCATGTGACAACGACTCTTATAAAGCCTTTGTCGGAAGCTTCTTGTATTGATCCGCCAATACTTTCATTTCTGATGGGGCCAATCTAGATAAGGTTGCCCGTGCTACAGTCCAGCAACAGGTACTAGAACTGAATGTGAAATTCAACTTGTCTGGTAAGGCTGGAAGTACTGGCAAAGTCCTCGGGGAATACTTCGAGAAAAATTTTGACGATCGTTACATCTTGCAATTAGCTTCTTCTCGACCTTGTCTCCAGTCTCCTTGATGGTAATATGAGCCAAAAAGACGTGACATCCTTGTAGCAGATACTTTTGGGTCTTGGTGCACGAGATGATGTTTAATCGAGTCCCGCGTTTATTTCTACTTCCGTCTCCATGAAAAATTAAGATTTCGCTCCCAAAGGGAATACGAACGATCTTCTTAGCACAGTCAATAACGGCTTGGTATTTCGTCAACCAGTCCATGCCAATTATGACGTCATAAGTACCCATTTCTACAGGCATTAGTCGACGTGAAAACGGATGGTTCCAGAAAATTTAACTGTGCAAACCAGTTAAATAACGTATTTACCCAAAATTAATCTACACAGCTAAGTCCAACGTTATAACCATGAACTAATGTAGTTGAGGGTTATAATATAATCAAGGTACTAAATTAAGTAGACACAAAACTTCTATCCGCACCAGTATCAAACAAAATGGAAGCACAACGGTTATTTAGGAGAAACGTACCCGTCACAACGTTGTTGTTTGGGTTTTGCCCTGCAACTCCCACTGCATAAGCCCTGGCTACAGCGTTGCCATTTCCCTGGTTCTTGTTCTTCCACTGGGGGCAGTCCTTCTTGAAGTGGCCTGGAGCCCCACACTCAAAGCAAACGATGGCATTGGTATTTTCCCCTTGGGCTCTTGGGTTGTTGTTGTTACGGTTGTTGTTGTTATTGTTGTTGCGGTTTGTTTTGTTATATGTTATGCGGTTGTTGTTGTTGTTAGTTCAGTTGCAGGCCGCTCCTATAGTCACTTGGCCAGGTGGCCAGCTTCTAGCACTTAGTCAGTTGTATACAAGGACCGTAATGGTTGAAGATTACACTTGGACATAGAGGTTTAGTCTCCTTTCATACGATTTCTGTCACCGTTCCCGCGCAAAGCCCTGCCTTGTTCTGCCTTTTTGTTTGGTTGTTGGTTTTGGTTATTTCGAGGAGTGTCTTCAAACTTCCTCTTGTTTTCTGCCTGTCTCTCAGCAACAGTGTTAATTCTCCTATCCATCAATTCAGTCGCCATCTCAATAGCCTCCTGCATGGTCTTCGGCTTCGATGCCACAACACTTGAGTAAATCAGGTCGGGCATCCCACCGACATACCTTTCAATTTTGTCAGTCTCTTCAGGGAACATCCTGTCACTCAGCAATGCCAGTTCCTGGAAACGTTGGTTGTAGGCTACCACATCGGTGCCTTTTACTTTTAGGTTCCACAATTCTGCCTCAATCTTCTTGATTTCATTCCTTGGACAATATTTAGTTGTCATCTTCAAGTCGGTCCACGTCATTGCATATGCAACCTCATTAGTCACTGTCCTAGCATGTGAGTTCCACCATGTTAGAGCAATTCCCATAAGAGTACAAGTGGCAAACTTCACTTGATTCTCCACGGTGCAGTTACTTATGCGAAACACGGTTTCCATCCTCTCAAACCATTGGGTCAAGTCGACCACTCCTTCTGTGCCCCTGAAGAATAAGGGTTGACATTTCATGAAGTCTTGATAGGTGCACTCCCGAACAGCGCGTTCATTCCTTCTCACACCTGTTCCCGAGGTATGGCTATCATCGCCATTTCGGGTCGTAGCACGTGCTGCCAATACAGCAGTGACACCCTCGTCGATCATGGCCTGAAGTTGGGCACTGGTGACCGAAGTGGTGGTAGTAGGGTCTGCTACTGGTGGGGGAGTTGTACCTGGGTTTAACCTCGTGGGCCTTCCTCTTGGTGCCATTTTCTTAAATCACAAGAAAACATAATACCCGTTAGATTTCAAAAATCTTAACCATAACCCGATGTATACATAATAAATAAAACGAGATCACAACACATGGTGAAATACACAACAGTATTGAAATTAACAAATCGACATTCATTCACAATAAATTCGATTTCATATAAAACATAATCCATCCTTTCCATATATAACTTGGGAAAATAATACATGATTGGTTTAAATACAAACGATCACAACACTTAGGTTACAAGACAAAATAACCTAAAGCCATACTAGCCGAGATATACTCGTAATACTTAGTAGGCTGTACAAAGTAGCCGATACATGAACAAAAGATCTAAACAGAGTAGCTAGACAAAACAAAAGATCTATACAGTCTGCTAGCTGGGAATAACCCATAATACTTAACAGACTGTACAGTAGCTACAGTCATAACCCAGTCTAAGAACTGCTACTGGCCTCCTCTGGTAGCTCTGGCTCTGCAGGATCCTTAGCAGGTCCCTGCTGTCTCTGAAGCTCGATCATCTGAGTCTTGAGGCTCTTCACTATCTTTAGTGCCTCCACTAACTGTCTCTGTCTCCGATGGTCTGCTTTCAGCAGATCTGAAATCACCGTCTGTCTCCTCTGGTCTGCTGCCTGTAACTCAACGATCTCGGACTGCTGAGTCATGATCGTAGTCCGAAGTAATATGCCCTCGAAATGCGTCTGATCGCAAGCATCCATCGACTGTGCTTGTGCCCAAGCGGGCACGTGATAGTTGGCCTCTCCTCTATCAGAATGGATGTCGTCTGTGAAGGGAATATCACTTCTCCCACGTGTTGACTCGGGCTCTAAGTAGAGATCGTCATACGTGCACATCTAGCTGAGAGTATATGAATCTCATCCTCCTGTCAACAGTAGAAGACAACTCATTAACTCTCTGGTGACCCCCGCTTGGGTGGTCGGTGCAATCTCTTGGATGGCTCCAACAAGATCATCCCAAGTATCCCTAATACCATAGCCTAACTCTCTAGACATCGGGCGTCCTGGAGCGGCCTCTAATGTATCAGCAAATCCATATAGGTCTGCCCTAGCTGTGGTAGGTCCAAACTGCCGAGCAGCACCAGCTGCCGAACTTTCCCCGACCTCGCATCTAGGCAAGGAGTATACGACACAGCCTCTTACGAAGCGGTTCAATTTAGGAATCTCAGTATCATGAACATGAGATGGTAGTGCATCTCTCCGTCTAATCCCAGCAGCTCGGGATCCCAGAGACTCCTCAGCATAAGTAGGGATGATGGGTGGTGGTATAGGTAATGGTGGAGAGGGTATATGAGGAAGTGGTGATGAGTATGGTGAGAGAGGTGATGGTGGTGGAGTAGGTAAGGCTAATACTCTCTCAGCAACGCCTGGGAGAGGAAGGTGTTAGCGCCTGGGTTCGGATGGGACATCCTGCCGTGGCGCGTAGATAAGCTAATGTATGGGTCCTGGTCAGGCTGTATAAGCAATGCTGCAGGCTCGCAGACTAAGTGCTTCTTCATCATCATCTCCTCTGTCAGCTGGATAGTCGGCTGGATCATCCTCGGAATCTCCTGTCATCCTCCTTGGTCTCCTCAGGGTCGGACTCCAGTTATATACCCTGGACTGATGGTGGGTGAGTCAGAGCAGGCAGTGGCTGAGCTCCCGGTCCGGGAATACCTCATCGTTACCAGGTAAGAACTCCGGCGTATACAAGGCTCCGGAACAAATGTATGTAGATGGTGAAGGTGGTGGCTGCTTGGTCTCAGGGCCGGGCACGTAATCTGGTTGTTGGTGTGCCTCATAAATAAGTACTCAACTCCTGTTGACTCCATGTATAAATCGTCCTCAGATAGAGAGGTGTATGTAACGTAGGTGCTCAAGATCTGACATGATGTATCTGAAATCAAATTAGTTTATATTAGTATATAATATAAGACTATCATTTCTTATATATCTTAGTATATTATTTAACACGTATAGCAATTATGCATGTACATAGCTAACCGACTACATGAAATAATTTGTTTATGAATACCGTAAAAAACCCTTTTGTTTGTATCAAATGTTTGAAAATGTTATAGTCAGCAAAAGTATTTTGACCTGGTTCTCTATAACCTTGGCTCTTGATACCAATCTGTAACACCCCCAAAATGGGTCGCAGCGGAATAAGGATCCGGGGCATGTTACTTCAAGATCAACAGCACAAGATATATATAGGAACGACACAAAAGTCGTTTAAACTGATACATTGGATTTAAATAAAAGATATCTTACAAAAGCTTATAGCTTTACTTGTTCTTTGTTTCATATTACAAAAGACAACATATATTTCCCAACATGTATACACATATGTCTTTAAACTTACAATCCAATGTCCTTGGCATCTCGTGCCTAATGACCTCCTGAAAACATTGCTTAAAACGTCAACAAAATTGTTGGTGAATTCATAGGTTAATGTATTTAAATTATGCAGGACCGCAAGACTTTCCCGTGATGTTTACAACATATGCCAACAATCACAAAACCAGATTATTGTTGCACTAAGCTCATGACACCGAAGCTCCTATATTTGCTATTTAGCAGTTATTTTGCCGTACAGATGTTGCTAAATCCGGCAACATCAAGTGCCGACATGGTAACGTTCGTTCTAGTGATAGCTAATCACCCAAACGAGGAGTTAAATCCATAGATCTATTTATATCATTCGCGCTCACATATGTAATTACAAATACATCTATGCAATTAACAGTTCTGATAATGGGTCAGGAGGCGTTATCGCTACTAGGCATCACACATAATACAATTATACTTTCAACCCATTTTGCGTCCAAATTATAAAACAAAGCCCTCCATGTTATCACCCCAATTAATAATAATTCAGTAAACTGTAAAAGTGGGGCTTGAACTACCTTGAGTATTGATAAGCTCAATTAATCTCAGATAAAAACGTCACACAAGACGATAAAGCAACCTATTTAAATTAAGGATGTATAAGTACTGAGTACTTGTATTTAACAACACTGATATAATTTTATAGTTGTTTACATAGTACTATCGTTCGGGCTATCATATATAAAGAGGTCATGACATGACGTACGGAGGAGTTATTTCATGGACACTTTAATCGTAAATCCAACACTCATCGATACGGATCATAGGGCCTCATTATGAAACTCCCTAGTAATATAGCACTTTGATAACCACTCAATATTCTATATAGCATAATCACCGACTAATCGTTTTAGTAAAATAATATTTATAAGGTGAAATCGTTTATAAATATACTTTTCGTAAAAATGACCTAACTTGGTCGTTTTAAACCCGTTGCTCGCGTTTCTTACGTCCACGTCTTCGTAGTAAGACGAGCGATCAAAATATTACATTTTAAAGTTTTAAAAATTCTGTGATGAATAGTAAAATTACTGTTCATGACAGCTCATTTGTCGTTTTAGGGTTTTAATTAGCGTAAACTTGTATTCGCGATAACTTATTCGTTTTAACTCCGATTTTAGTGATTCCTTCGAGTACGTTCACGTTATTAAAAGAGGTATTATATTTTATAAAGATAAATCCACTGATGAATAGTGATTTTTACTGTTCATAGTTTATAAAATTACTTTTATAAACTTTAATTATCGAAAATGTCGTAATTTACTCGTTATAGTTCCGTTTTGAACGATTCTTGCGTGTACGATCTCGTAATCAAAAGTTATATCATATTTTAGGTGTTCTAAACTCAAAGTTGCTGTAATGAATAGTAACTTTTTATAAAAATAGTTTTATAAAAGTATTTATAGTCGTAAACTCGTTTTTAACGTATCTTTTTCGTTATAGATCGGTTTTTCAAGTTTCTTATCATTATGGAATCGTCATGAGGCGTATTATTTTTATAAAATATCATCACCTACTGTCTAAGTTCGAATTTTAAACAGCCCATATGTATTTAAGTGTATAACTTTATAAAAACTTGTTTTATGTATTAGTTAAGTTAGTAGTTTACTATAAAACTCTTATAACCATATTTTACATATGTGGTACTTATAATAAAGTCTAATATCATCCCTAGTCCATATAATTTCATTGTAACAAGTTTAATCCTTTTACTTTCATTATTTTCATATGTGAAGTTTAAGAAAACTTATAAAACCCTAATTAGCCTTTAAACATGTTTATACTTAAACTATAAGTTAACATACTTTTATATTTACTTTTCCATGATATTTATAACATTAGGACATGAGAATAAGTGTATAAATTGATAAACTCAAATAAAAATCCATTTTATACATTTAAAAGTCATTAGTGGTGATTATGGCTATATTTAACAAGTAATACATAAAATCATAAGAAAGAAAAGTATAAAGAATTTAAGTAAACCTTAGTAATGATGTAAGAGATGTGAAATGAGTTCTAAACCCGTGTTTAGATTCAAAAATAAAGCTTCCAAGCTTATAACCCAAGATTAGGTTTTCAAAACCCTAATCCTTCCTTTTTCTTCTTATTACTTGAAAATGAAGAACCAATGCTTCCCAACACCTTAGAGTACCTTAAGTATGTTGTGTAAAGGGTTGTATATACTTAGAATTTCAAGTTATGGATTTTGTTTTGTGGCTAAAGTATGCCGTGGGTTTTGGAGAAGCAAAGAGAGAAAGAAATGAAGTTTTTGGTTAAGTATAAGAGTTGTAACATTTCTCATGCATGCATGTCTTATTTATAGTATAAATATCTTGTTAACTTAACCCTAGTTACTTTCTAACCCTAGTTAAGTTAAGCATGACAAGTTGGAAAAATGTGTAAGACTTACCTTTATGATAATATCTAGATATTATGTTAAGTGATGACTATTGTTCTCATCTCAAAAATTTCGGCATTTTATGTATACATGTGATGTTATATTTAATATTTTGAGTATTGGGTATAATCGTGGGTATTCGTTTAGGCGTAGTTAGGTTTTAGAACTTCCGGGTATGCCTAAACGTATTTTATTATGAAACGTAATCATTTTACGTAGCCAATAAAAATAAGATGAACAAAGTTATTTATTATCCTCATAATAATCATATAACACTTGCTTAATGCAAACATTTAATTGTTTAATGCCCGTTTACATTGTATGATCATTTTCAGTTTACGCGATTTAACTTAAAGTTTACGGTTTAAGAGCAAACGCGTAAAACCCTAAAAATAAATTATGAATTTCATAATGTCATACAATGACCTAAAATACGAGGTGTTATAATATGCATGTTAATAATCTTTAACAGACGGTTATTAATGAAGATAGAATATGAATGTTAATATGGTTTAGCGACCGGTTATTAATTAGGATAGAATAGGCTTGTTAGTATGATTTAGCGTACAGATTTGTAATTCATATATAAGAAAAAGATATGTGATGTTAAAGTTTTAGTATAAAACTGAAGGCAGATAAAAAAATTAATAAGTTTTCATATTTGGATAACAAATGATGTTAAACCAGTCTAACTTGTGATAACTTATGATATAACTTGTGATATCACTTGTGATATAACTTGAGGTATTGTTTGTGTTATCACTTGTGATATCACATGTCATAAACAAGTATATATAACATCATTTGTTATATATCACTTGGGATATCAGATGTCATATCACATGTTATATAGTTGTGATATCATATGACAACAGAAATAACTTTTGGTAAATTGTAATGCAAATACAGATAGGCCTAAATCAAAAAGAAAGAAGCAACTGCCAAGATCTGAATGTAAGAAAATATTTCCTTCAAGAAGCAACTGCCAAGAATGGATAGCTTCAAATGAAAAGTATCTTCAAAGCAAAGCAGAAAAAGAAGCAAAGCGGAAAAGAAAACGTGAGGAGAAAAAATCTCCTGGTAGATGGACAAGAAGTGATGAAACAAAGCTCTTGGCTGAGAAGCATAAAAGAATTAAAAAACAGCAGGCAGATAATCAACAAACAACAAAAAATGAGGATAAAGGAAAAGAAGAAGTAGTTGACGTTGAACAAGAGAGTGAAATGAATGAAAGACTTGAGAAACAAAAACAGGCAGAAACTGAAAAAAAAATCAAGAACAAAGGAAAAGAGAAGGTAGTTGATGTTGAAGACGAAAGTGAAACGAATGAAAGAGTTCAGAAACAAAGTTTTAATAGAGTATTGAAAGGACGTGCAACTGTGAGGCCACTATTTGAAGCAATGCGTGGATTAACTCCGCAAAGGAAAAGGGTGGTAAGGGAGATGGGATTTGGAAACTTAATTGATTTTCCTATAGTTGAAATACCAACCAAATTGGCTTTCTATGTTGTTGACATACTTAACACAAGAAAAATGATGTTAGAGTGTCCAATGGGAGACATAGTCATTACTCCCAAAACAGTGAAAGAAGTTCTTGGTTTGCCGATGGGAAGAAGGAAATTGGAAAGAGAAGGACAAAGAGAGTACAACGATCCATTCTTGGAAGAATGGAAAGATCAGTTCAAAAATATCAATAAGCTCACAATAAAAGCTTTATCTGATTTAATCATTGACACAAAAAACACTGATTATATGTTCAGGATGAACATTCTGACATTGATTGCAAACACATTGGGAAGTTGTGAGAACAGCTCATGTTTGAAATTCACAGTGTTGAGGAATGTGTTTGAAGGAGATGATGTAAGTGACATTGACTGGTGTTCATACATCATAGAATGTGCAAGTGTGTCGAAAGTTGATTGGTCAAAAACAAAGAAAAAAAAGGATGTTGTCTACTATGGGCCAGTGATGTTCTTGATGGTAAGTTAGAAATATTAATTTTTTATTTAAGAAATCAATTTACATCTGATTATTAATGTATTAATTTGATATATTTTTCATGAAACAGCTTACATATCTACATTATACAAAAATTGATACGTTCAAAGTCAAGAGAAGAGTACCAGCATTCAAAAGCTGGAACACAAGGCTGTTGAAAAAAAGAGAGATATCCGAACTTCAAAATTACTATATGGGAATTGCAGAAATACTAGACGATGTAGGTGAAAAAGAAGAGAATGAAGAAAAGGAGGTGAGTTATAAAAAACGAATTTGTTACTTTATAATTATTAATCACCAGTGATACAATACATGCATAACATATCTGAAAAAACTAAAAGCAAAATGATATGTAATATCACAAGTGATATTGTATGACAATCATAAAAATTACGTAAGTTTTTTATTCAAAATAACAAAAGGAGATGAGGTATAACATATCTGAAAAAACTAAAACTAAAGTAACATGTAGAGTTAAGTACATTTTTGGTCCTTGTGGTTTGGTGCGTTTTTCACTTTTGGTCCAAAATTCAAAAAAGGTTTGGTTTTGGTCCAAAAGACATAGTTTCGTTCCACTTTTAGTCCAAAAGACATAGTTTCGTTACACTTTTGGTCCAAAAGACATAGTTTCGTTCCACTTTTAGTCCAAAAATTTTAGTCCAAATTTACGGAATTGGACTAAAACTGGAACGAAACTATGTTTTTGGACCAAAACCAAACCTTTTTTGAATTTTGGACCAAAAGTGAAAACGCACCAAACCACAAGGACCAAAAATGTACTTAACTCTAACATGTAATATTACTAGTGATATTATATGGAAATCATAAAAAATGAGGATAGTTTATTATTCAAAATATGACAAGTGATAATGCTCTTTTTATTAAAAAAATTATTTACAGGAACTCTATGAGCTGATAGAAGAAAGCATAGAAAGCATTTTGATAGATAAAGCAGAAATAGAAGAAAAGATCAATGAGAACTTGATCAAATTTCAAAATGATGAAAGGCTGATTCAACTGAGAGACAAGATGAAGGTGATTTTTAAAGAACCTAATATACCTGAATACCACTCTTCTTCATCAACCGAATCTGATGATGACGACGATGATAATTCACAAGTTGGAGATGATAATGAAAAGAGTTATACTTGCAATACAACGATGAAGAAAATGATGAAAAAGGTGTTTCTCAATCAGAAGATGAGCTAATGAGAGCTGAATGTAATGAAAAAAAAAGATGAACAAGAAACGGGGACTTCCAAAGAAGCTGATAACATTATAGAAGAACGAAAGGCAAATAAAAAGGCAACAAATCAAAAATAAATGAAAGAAAAATCGATCCATTAGATAACCCAACATATTGGGCAAATATTACTTACACAATGAACATTATTTGTTCCAACACAACGGAGTGCTGAAAAGATGGATCAACGATGACTATAAATTTGGGATAGTTTTTTAGATAATGAAGTAGAAATTATAAGAAAGGGCTTGAATTCTAAGCGAGATAAGAAGCACGCTCAATAGCAAGAAGAGGATGAAAGAATAGGAAAAATAGATAAGGATCAAATAGGATCATCTTTCAGGAAAGTCCCTTTTTGGCATAGATATTCCTCAAAGGTTCTCAGCCGACATGACTAGGTGCATGCCCAACATATGAAAAAATGAGATTCTAATTAAAAAGAAAAATAAAATGGAGACTAAAATCCAAAATACATAACAGGACTGTGGACCAGCGTAGAAATTACAGAGATGGAAGCTTTTGGGAAGAAGCATATTCAGAACACAAGAAGAGGAAGAGGTGAGTATTCCGTCAGATTTTTACTTATAGATGTTGTTTGTCACTTGAATATCACAAGTGATAATGATAGAGTAAAAGTATGTTTGATATATCACTAGAGATATTCATAGTGTATAAAGATATCCATAGATATTATATCTTTTTTTATCTGTATTAGTTCTATGCTTATGGCTTATCTACTGGTGATAATTTTACCAGAGAAGAAAGTTTCCAATGACAATGAAGGTCTGATTTTGTTCAGAAGGAATATTCAATCATTGGCACCAAGGATTGAAATTGATACTTCGGTGATCGACACATACGTTTCTATACTCAATTACGAGAAAAAAATTCAAATGATGAGTATGAAACGTTCATTTCTTTTATACATCATGATGTTAGGATATTTTAATTTCTTAAAAAAAAAAAAAAAAAAAAAAGAAAAAAAAAAAAAAAAAAAAAATACTGTATTTTTTACATCTTAAAATTATCTAGCTTTATATAATTTTTTATTATTATAAAAGGTGCCGGGAATATTGGAGGACAAAACAACAGAAATTGACAAGAAAATAGATGCCCAGTATGAAAGGTTTCACGAAATGCTGTTAATTCAGATGGAAAACGACGTAGAAAAAATGCAAATGGAGGACGTCGAATTGGTATATTAAAAATATTTTATTAATTTGTTCAGTGAGATTCTTGTATTATTTAAAATTTTAAATATTTTCATATTTTTGTGAAACAGGCATTCTTCCCAATTATTGCTCACGGCCATTACTACCTCATTGTTTTCAACATCAAAACAGGAAAATCGGTGATAATAGACAACAGCGAATCTGATGCAACATACGTAGGAAAATATAAAGACAATGTTGAGTTTGTGGTAATAATTTTTTGTTCCTCTAAACTGATATTTTGATTCTTTTGAATGCAATATAATATCACAAGAGATATCACATCAATATATGCTGGTCTGTAATAATAATTAGCTATTAATTCTTCAGAGGGTGTGTTAGGAAGGCACATGTGATGTATCAAATACAAAGCAGATAAATCATTGAAATGATCTAAAAAAGCAACAACTTTATGAAAGAAATGGAAGAAACAAGAAAAATAGATTGTGGTTTGTATTGATCATGCATAGGAGCTTTATGGAGGATCAACTTGCACGCATAATGGAAAACAAGCTTGCTGCCTGAAAAAGACAAAAATCATCGGATGCAAATGGGTAACTTGAGATCAAGAATTGCAGCAAAAATATTACTACATGAAGTAAACATTCATCAGAAAAAGATGACTGGAGCAGGTAAGGCGAAAGCAATCAAGAATAATTTGTCTTGAATTTCATGTTTATGAAAAACTTAGTACTTTTTATTTAAACAACTAAGTAGGATGCGATCTATTGTTGTAAACAACATTGCCTAGTAGTCGATTATGTATTATGTTTTGGGATGGTTAATAGACTTCTATAATAACTCTTATGCAAACAACCACTTTTAATGTAGAATTTTGTCACATTTGATTCTTGATTAAAAAATTTCATATCACAAAAGGAATACAAAGACTTGCAATTGTTTAAAATTTAACAATATATCACAAGTGATAACAGACACACAAATCTACAAATCTACAAAACACTAAACTTCTAATCCAAAGACTTGCGATGGATTAAAATTTACCAGAAAATCACAAGTGATAACACACACAGAAAAACAAGAATTATAAATATCACTTGTGATACACACATTAACTTTAAAAAATACTAAAAAACCACTAAACTCCTAAGTCCTAACCACTTGGATCTATACCAAAAAACCTAAACACCACTTGGATCTATACTCAAAACAATAAAATCCTAAGCAATATGATTTAATATAACAAGTGATACAAAGGTTACCTTTAAAATCCTAAGCAATATGATTAATATCATAATATCACAAGTGATAACATAATATCACAAGTGATAATATCATAATATCACAGGTGATAACATAATATCATAATATCAAAATAGCATCACTATAAAACCAAAAACTGTTGCATTGCTGATAGCATAATATCACAAGTGATAACAGATAAATGTCTAAATCAAATTTTTTTATTGAAACCTAATGAACATAATTCTTTTTGCGTAAGAAGGTAAAATAAGATATAAAGAAAAATGAATGAGCTGTACTAATTTTTTATCTTTTTTGTATGAAAGTAAAATCAGACTCAAACTGTGACAAAACACATCTTAAACTGAAACACTTCCAGAAGTACCGTCTCGAAGCCCACCAACTACATGATCACTGCCGCCAGGAACAACTACTGCAGGATATAAGACATCAACATCATTCTTCCTGGAACAAGTCGGCCTATTGTGAGCAGTAGATCACAAACACCACAACCATTCTTTTTTTATACTGTTTATACATTGATATTTCTATTCCACTTTGATACGTTTGCTTCTCACGTCCTTTGGCTTACATCCTGTTGGATTTTCACTTTACTTTTCAGGCTTCATAAAACCCATAAATTCTTGAACAAAATCAAGAAATTGTGCGGGTTGGACAATTGGCGGACTCAGCCTTCGAGGTCGACTTTATGCTTTCATCTTGTTTTACTAAACACAGACAACTTTGGTCATTATTCATTACCATTTGTACACTATGAATCAAGTATGCTAGAAGCCTCTATTGCAAGCTTCTCAAATTGCTTTCATTCTTCTCACCATAACGGTTTTTTTGTTCCTTAAATCAGGTGGGATCAAATCCTTGGTCCAACGCATCAATATATACTGATCTGGAATACAAGACACTTTGAAGTTCTTGAATACACAAAAATATATGTCGACATAAATTTAGAGCGACCAAAAAGCTGACAATCAGCAGAACTGACACCATTCTCCTTTGTTATAATGAATGTTCCTTCATAATAAAAACATAACATTATATCACAAGTGATACTTCATGTAACAATTTAATTTAATACAAATAAAAATGAAAATATTCCTTGTGATACTCAAAAAAAACACTAGATAAAAATTTAGTAATATCATTAAAATCATATAAAACAGGTGTAATTTCATACCTATTTTTACACAATAAACAAGTAAAAAAATTGAAAAATAAAAAGTGATAAAATTGATATTCAAATGTGTGCCTTTTTAATGTCCTATGAATTTTTGATGTGAAATTAATTCTCTTCTCAAATTCTTCCGAAGTACTTTCTTTTGTCAATCACTTCTGGCAGACCAAACAGGTTTTATTTTTTCATCATCAATAATACAAACAGTACATCATCATCAAAACCATTCGTTTTGAACATAACCAAGGGACTGCAACACAATCTCTTTCTGTACACGAATAAAAAGGCTGCGAGTATAAACATTAGGAGCATGTACTTCAATAGGTAACAGTGTCAGCAAAGCAGGGAATGAATCAAATGACTGATGATCTAGTTTTTCTTGCGTGTGTCTTTGCCTTTCCATTGCAGACTCATAACAAAGCATAAACTTGAAAGTTTGACCAGGAACTAGTGAATATGAGAAAAATGAGTTCTCGCTTCTTTTGACTATGTAGTAGTCCTCATCCAACCGCATAATGGAGAATCAACAAAGAAAGCGGGGACCCATGATGATCTGAGACGATACATCTTTGAAAGCCACTTATGATTGACAAGATTAAATTCCTCCATAAGCTTATTCCATCTGTCCTCAAACTCCTCAGGCCCAATAAACATATTCCAAACGGATACTACCAAATTTATCCTTAAATCAGTATTCATTCATAAATTCTAGACACAAGCACGCTACAAAAAACAAAACAAAAAATGAAGGAAATAACATTAGCTGGGCTATTTATTCAAAACGTCAATTATCTATAGTGATATTAAAACACAGAATATAAATTAAATAAAATAAACAAATTTCACTAGTGATAATTTATTCAAACCGTTCATTTATCATAATGATAATCTATTCACAAACAGTCATTAGTATCACTAGTGATAAATCACATGTACATCACATTAAACTTTGAAACACTATAAAAAAGAAATAAAAAAAGTCAAGTATCACAAGTGATAAATAACATGTTAAGTTAAAAACAAACAAAATTAAACAGCAAAGCAATATCACAAGTGATACATGAAATGTAAATTACAACACTTTTCAAAAAACAGATACCTTGGCTGGGATCTTTGCATATATATGCCACATGCAAAGGCTATGTTAGGAATAAGGTAACTCGGCAGCAACAGCAAGTCGCATCGCTCCATCTTGATCAGTGACAACTATATTAGGAGGACGGACAAAAGCTTTGTTGAAAGCTTTAAGTAACCATCCATAAGCTTCCGCTGTTTCTATCTTCAAAAGTCTTGAACCAACAATAACAGATCTCCAGTGATTGTTATAGCCGTGAAAGGCACAAAAACCATCTTGTACCTGATAAAAATCACAAGTGATAATGAATTACAAAAATTTACAAAAAGCAGTTAAAAATATCTCAAAAGGATTTAAATGTCAAGAAAGAATACTTGTTTGTTTTATATGTTGATCAAAAGCTACTTTCACCAAAACTCTTGTATTGCACTTCGCAAGTTAATCAGCCCAAAATAAACCATAAAGCTTAGCATCCTAACGAAATAGTCAAAAGAAAAAGTCTTTGTGAAACTTCTTGCCTTTGTCCATTCCTAGTAATGAGCATCTGAGCCTCGCTATCTCAATGAAGCAGTTAACGCCACGTGTGAAGTCTTGAACTCCAGTTTGAGTACCATGCAAAGTGATGACGAACCTTTCACCGTATACAAATTATGAGGCTCACAGCACCAATGTTTGCATTTGCAGGCCTGATAATAACAAATGCTCATTGTAGTAACTTCCATCTCAACTTCTAGTTAGTGCTTATACTCAACCCTATCAAGCTCATGATTGTGTTCAACATCAAAAGTAGTAAGAGTGTCTTTGAGGTATGAGGAACCATATCCAAACACCAACACGTGCCTTCAACCACAAACTCTAAAGTTTGAAGACTCTTACATATCTATCATTATTTCTTAGGTCTAAAGTATTCAACCAACTTCCTTCGGACTCCCTTCCTATACAAACTATATACTTTTGTTCACATACCACACTTCAATCTTTTTGACAAGATAATCTAATAACCAAAACCTGCTTCTAAAAGTATTTCCTATACACCTTCAAATGCATTCATCAAGATATCATAAAACAGTCCCATTACTGGTAAAACACGAGGCAGATAAACTCTAGGAACCCAATTAATGTAATCAGCCAGGAGTGTCGATAAATCATGATGAATAACAGCTTAGGGATTTTCAAAATATTAGAAGCTGAAATACAAAATGTAATAAAACACACAGTAAATTATCATAGTGAACAAAGGACATATTAATTCAAAACATATAAAATATCATAGTGATAAAACACATACCACATAAATAAAAAATCTTAACCAGTAATATTAAAACATATAAAATAATCATTAGTGATACAATACATAACACTTAAAAAAATGTTAAATGAAAAAGTAAAAAAAATTTAAAATATCACTTAGTGTTACAAACATAACAAAGACCCCTCCCCACTCAAAATAAACAAGATATCACAAGTGATAATTTAATGCATATGAAGTTAACTAATAAGCAGATTAAATGATAGCAAAATAATACTACAAAATAAGCAAAAATGAACACAAATTTAGCAAAAATAGACAAAATTGTAACAAATCTGTTTAAAGCAAAAATCAAAATGTTAAAAACTTAATTACACTAATAGCTTACTTAAGAAGCAATATTAAACTATAAGACAACTAATCAATAATAAACTATAAATAAGCAATATTGCACTATAATAATAATAGCTATTTACTCATAGCTTGCTTTGTCATTTTTTCCATGAGGAAGCAAATGAATCACATCTAGTATTATTCAAGTGCTAACAGGTACATAAATGTGAAATATAGAAGTACATCATCTTCTTCTGAGAGTAAACTTGCAGGTTGATTCAAATCGAAAACAGCCATAAGAGATTATGAATGATTGATGAAGATGATAATGATCGATTGATTATGAATGATTGATGATGATGATAATGATCGATTGATTATGAATGATTTATGATGATGATGATGATAGATTATGATGATAACTAAATGAACTATTAAAGATAATGATAATAATCGATTAATGATGATCGGGAAAAAAAATGATGAAGATCGGTGTAACTGATTGATGGAGGGAAAAGGGGAAACGGTGGAAACGGTTATAGAAAAAACACACACTAACTGTGTGAGAAAAAGTGAGGAAAATAAATAAAATAAATCTAAAAAAGTCTTTATATAGTGGCAGAAAATTAGGTTTATTAAGTTTAAATCTTAGATTAATCCTCACCATTAGATCAAACCCAAATGGATGGTGAGGATTTGTCCCTTGGTATGCGGGTAGAAACTGGTATGCAAATGAACTTTTGCCATTTTAATAATATAGCTGTAAATATAGCTTTAACTTTTAATTTCTTGAAAAGAATACTTTCTTTTTATAATAATGTTTTTTTGTCAAAATTCTTTTTATAAAAAGTCTTAAATACATTATATAGTAGTATAGATTTCTTTAGTCAGTTTAAAAAAGATTAATGCGATTAAATAATCTTTTTACTTGGTACAATATAAGACAATTGTCGCTTCAGACTGTTATTGTACTAATGCTACGTGTAGTCACCTGATATATATGCATATGTAATGCGGCGGATTTTCCGTTATGACACACTAACCGTCCCTCGTATGAAGGTTCCTTCATACGAAGTGCCAAGAAGGCACAACTATGTGTCATTCTTGTTTCCTTCATAGGATCACCCCTACGCGGGTCATCCATGACCGTTAGATCTCATCTAACGGTTTTCACCAAACCATAAATACATCCCTATAAATACACTTTCACTTTCTTGAGAAGGACTAACCCTAATTGTATGTGAGTGTTATGCCGACTCAAAATAAACACTCTTATCTTGAATTTCTTACCAAATCAGAGAAACCGAAGTACATATAATTAACTTTTATCTCACATCATAAATGTAACATTTCTCATTTTCAGTTCATTTCCTGACATAATTATTATCATTTTTTATTTTTAGAGTTTTACGCGTTCGCTTTTAGTTATTATCCTATAGTTAAATCGCGTAAACTAAAAATCAATGTTCAATGTAAACGGACACCAAACAAGTTAAAGTTTATGTCAAGCAAGTGTTATATAATTATTAAGAGTATAATTTATAACTTTTCATATTTTATTTTTATTGATTACGTAAAACGCTTACGTTTCGCAATAAAATACATTTAGGCATACTCGAAAGCACCAATACCCATCTATACTCAAACAAATACCCACTTTTATACCCAATACACAAAAATTAACCCATTTCCTCATCATTAAACAAGTGTGGCCGGTTGCAAGTGTATACACATGAAATAAAATGCAAACTCCACAAAGTTTACATAACAAGGATAACTTACACACAAGTACTAATTACAACTCAATTCTCCATAAAATTGGCAACAATTGTACCTCACTTTACACTGTACCCTAAAACATCTCAAAAAACACTAGTACCTTATGGTTTTGATTAAGGTTGTATTGGGTTTATTTTAGGGCTATATATAGAAAGTCATACACATTAGTTCTCATTTACATTCACTAAGAAGATAACCAAGCCACAAAACTCTCTCAAATATAAGCCAAAACCCACGGCTCAAATATGTAAGCTAGGGTTTCATTTTATTTTTTAGTCTAAGGTATTCCAAGCATACAAGCATTCATTATAAGTTCATCTAAGGTGATACAAATTGATTTGAAAGCTTGGGTTGTTTATTTTAGAAGAATATACAAGATATCTAATTAGGAAAAAAATAAAAACAAAATATTTTTTTTTTTTTATAAAATGATTTTCCTAATTAGGGTTTGAACTTGTGTTTGATTCATTAGGTTAAAGCTTAGTATAATCTTGTGTTCATCATTCTATACATTTTATATGGGTCTATTTAAGATGTTACATTTCTATTTATTCATAATTTTTACTTTACATGTTTGTTATATATGTTAGACACCACCTAGCTTATTTTCATGAAATTGTGAGATATTACAAGGACATTATAATTCAAATTTTATAAGTATAATGCTGAAATAATACATGAAATGGAAGTACACACTTAATATAAGTACTAGTTGATTTATGAGTTTAGTTTGTAAATTATTTTTTATTGAAAGTTAATTACAAGTTTATGTATAAAAAGATCATGAGGACATGGATTTTATTTGGACAAATGTAATGGACTTTTAAGGGACTTAATATAGGTAAGAAGGTGGTATAAAAATTGGTTATAATAATTGTACAAAGCTCCTTAGTAATGGAAGTATAAAACTTGTTTTATAAAACAAAAACATGTAAACTGTTTGGTATCTACTGTTGGAATTTGTGTATAAGCATTTATATTTTATGTTTTATTTAATTAGTATTTATCACAAGGATCATAAGCATATAAGGAACTTAAAAAAACAAGTTATAACAAAAAAGATATGACACTTTTAAGTTTACAATAATTAAATGCATAAAAGTATTTTTATAAAAGTTATTTTATAAAAATATTCACTGTTTCAGATCTGATATATTAAGGGAGATATTTTATAAAGATATTACTTTTCATGAGGAATCCAAACATGTAAGAAACTCGAAAAATGGATTTTAAAATGAAGATGATACGTTATTTACAAGTTTAAGTTAAAAAGTATTTTTATAAAAGTAAATTTATAAAAATAAGTTACTGTTCACGACAGTAAACTTTTGAAGAATAATTTTCCTAAGTAGAGGTTTTAATTACGAAGACATGAACATAAGAATCACTAAAAACCGAATTAAAACGAATGAGATACAATTAAAATACGATTTCAACGATTAAAGTTATAAAAAGTATTTTTATAAACTTTCACTTACTGTTACTGTTCATAACAGTAATTAACCATATAATAAATATATATTTTATTAGACTTTTCAATTACGAATCCGTACATATAAGAAACGTTAAAAACGGGATTAAAACAAGAAAGATATGATATTTTTACTAAAGGTAATATTTATAAAAGTATCTAAACTTGCAAATAATATTTTCTCAAACAATTAAATTATTTATATAATTAAATTATATACATAATACATCAAGTGTTTCTTTTGGAAATTAACAAATTGTTAGGCAAGTATATTATTTTTACAAATTCAAATACAAGGACATTTGTTTTACAAGTACAAATTAAATTGTTTAATTTGATAAATTAAACAAACACTTTTAGGTGGTGGTGTAACTATATAACTTGTGATGTAGTATTTATATTAAGTACTTCGTACTCATACGACCTATATTTAATTAGGTTGCATTCGGTCTTATCCGTGACGTTTCCATTCACTTGATTCATATACTCCAGTTTATTCACTAAGGTGAGTTCATAGCCCCATGTTTTACTATATCAATGATTTACAACTTTTGGGGCGAGATACATGCATTGTTTTACAAATTAG
This sequence comes from Tanacetum coccineum, assembly GCA_026074375.1. Lineage (NCBI taxonomy): Eukaryota > Viridiplantae > Streptophyta > Magnoliopsida > Asterales > Asteraceae > Tanacetum > Tanacetum coccineum. Next base: position 83,747 of record BQNB010001443.1, read on the forward strand.
ACGCAAGTGTACATTTTATCATGATTACGTGTTTGCCTAAGTAGCGATAACCCATATGAGCCCATTATCATGAACTGTCAATTACTTGTTGTGAGCGCGAATGTTATAAATAGATCTATTTTGGATTGACATCCCCATCCGGGTGAGTAGCCCTCACTGGTGTCACGGAGTGAACCAACAGATGTATACCATGCGGATTTGGGATGTTTCGGGTTGAACATCATCACGGGCAATGTGGTAATATTTATATTGCATTCATACATGTCGAGCTTCAGTGTCATGAACTTAGGGAAACTAATACATTTTGTATGGTGTTATAAGTTGCATAATCATAGGGAAAATTCTTGTTGTCCTACATATCATTTACATAAAACTTATGAATTTCACCAACTTTATGTTGACGTTTTAAAGCATGTTTTCTAGGTCATATGTGGTACAAGAGCAAAGAGATACATGGTGGTCAATCATTTTGAGTCATTGCAAAGAGTTTAAAGGCATTTAACATTTTGGGGATATATTGTTATGATCTAAATACATTACATTTTAAGGGTAAACAAGTTAAGCGTTGGCTGTTGTCACAACTTATTAATCAAATGTATCAATTTCAAATGATCTTTTTTTGAGGTCGTTTCTATTCTTAAGATGTTGATCTATGAAGTAATGCTCCCGGACACATTATTCCGCTGCGACCCTATTTGGGGGTGTTACAATAACGGCTTAATAATACTTGCTTTATCATACGTAATTATACTTATATACTAGCAGTCCTTAGGAATCGAGATTTTTTTCACCACTTTCGAGAACCACATATACAAGAATAGTCCTTAGGGTTATCGGTCCGTTGCAAAAGTTAGTCCTTAATGACTAACTTTGCAACGGAACGCTAACCGAATGACTATTTTCGAAATAGTCCTTGTATTATCGTTCCGTTGCAAAGTTAGTCGTTAAGGACTAACTAAGGACTAAGTTTGCAACTGACCGATAACCCTAGGGACTATTTTCGTATATGTGCTTCTCGGGAGTGGTGAAAAAAATCTCGATTCCTAAGGACTGCTAGTGTATAAGTATAATTAAGTATGATTAAGCAAGTATTTAGTAACGTTTATTCGTAACACCCAAAATAGGGTCGCAGCGAATAATGTGTCGGGAGCATTCTTCATAGATCACATTTAAGATATGAGAACGACCTCAAAAAGAGTCATTTGAAAATGATACATTGGATTTAATAAATGTTGTTACAAAAGCTCAACGGCTTAACTTGTTTACCCTTGAAAATGTAATGTTTTTAGATCATAACAAATATCCCCAAAATGTAATGCCTCTAAATCTTTATGCAATGACTCCAAAATGATTGACCACCAATGTATCTCTTTGCTCTTGTACCTCATAGACCTGAGAAAAATGCTTTAAAACGTCAAATAAAGTTGTGAATTCTTAAGTTTATGTAATATTAATGTAGGAAACAAGAATTTCATAATGATTATGCAACTTATACTCCAATCAAAAATGTATTATGTTCCCTAAGTTAAGAACACTGAAGATCGACATGTATGAAGAATTATAAATTTCCACATTGCCCGTGATGATGTTCATCCGAAATCATCCAATCGCATGGTTATACATATATTGGTCACTCCGTGACACAAGTGTGGGGACCACTCTCCCGGATGGGGATGTCAATCCAAAGTAGATCTATTTTATAACATCGCGTCACCACTAGTAATTGACAGTTACATGATATGGGCTCATATGGGATATCGTACTTAAGCAAACACAGTAATCTTGATAAATGTACACTTGCATCTAATTTGTAATAAAACAATGCATGAAATCTTGCCCAAAAATTGTAATCATTGATATAGTAAATCATGGGTATATAACTCACCACGTAGTGATAAATTGGGTATATGAATCAAGTGAATGAAACGTACGGGATAAGACAAATGCCACCTAATTATATATGGTAGAATGAGTCGAAGTACTATATATATACTACATCACAAGTTATATAGTTACACCACCACCTAAAGTGTTTTGTTTTATTTATTAAATTAAACAATTTTTTTGTACTTGTAAACAAATGTCCTTGTATTTGAATTTGCAAAAATAAATTATACTTGCCTAAATTTGTTCGTTTCAAAAGAAGAAACCTTGATGTACTATGTTTATATTTAATTATATAAATAATTTAATGTTGAGAAAATATTATTTGCAATGTTTTTAGATACCTTTTATTAAATATACCTTCTAGTAAAAATATCATTTATCTTTCTTGTTTTAATCCCGTTCTTAACGTTTCTTATATGTACGGATTCGTAATTGAAAAGTCTAATCAAATTTTATATTTTTTATATGGTTAATTACTGTTATGAACAGTAACAGTAAGTGAAAGTTTATAAAAATACTTTTTATAACTTTAATCGTTGAAATCGTATTTTAATTGTATCTCATTCGTTTTAATTCGGTTTTTAGTGATTCTTATGTCCACGTCTTCGTAATTAAAACCTCTATTTAGGAAAATTATTCTTCAAAAGTTTACTGTCGTGAACAGTAACTTATTTTTATAAATTTACTTTTATAAAAATACTTTTTAACTTAAACTTGTAAATAACGTATCATCTTCATTTTAAATCCGTTTTTCGAGTTTCTTACATGTTTGGATTCCTCATGAAAAGTACTATCTTTATAAAATATCTCCCTTAATATATCAGATCTGAAACAGTGAATATTTTTATAAAATAACTTTTATAAAAATACTTTTATGCATTTAATTATTTAATTAAAGTGTCGTATGCTTTTTTGTTTATAACTTGTTTTTTTAGTTCCTTTTATGCTTATGATCTTTTGTATAAATACTAATTAAATAAAACATAAAATATAAATGCTTATACACAAATTCCAAAAGTAGGTACCAAAACAGTTTACATGTTTTTGTTTTATAAAACAAGTTTTATACTTCTATTTATTAAGAGCTTTTGTACAATTCTTTTACCATGTTTTCTACCATATATCTTACCTATATTAAGTCCCTTAAAAGTCCATAACATTTGTACAAATAAAATCCATGTCCTCATGATCTTTTTATACATAAACTTGTAATTAAACTGTTCAATAAAAAAATAATTTACACAACTAAACTCCATAAAATCTAACTGGCGTACTTATATTAAGTGTGTACTTCCATTTCATGCATTATTTCATCATTATACTTATAAATTTGAATTATAATGTCCTTGTAATATCTCATAATTTCATGAAAATAAGCTAGTATGGGTGTCTAACATATATAACAAACATGTAAAGTAAAAATTATGAATAAATAGAAATGTAACATCTTAAATAGACCTTATAGAAATGTAGAGGATTGATGAACACAAGATTATACTTAAGCTTTAACCCAATGAATCAAACACAAGTTCAAACCCTAATTAGGAAACCCTAATTAGATTTCTTGTATGATTCTTGCTAAATCACAACCCAAGCTTCCAAATCAATTTGTATCACCTAGTATGAATTAGAATGAATGGTTGTATGCTTGGGAATACTTAGACTAAAAAATAATGAAACCCTAGATTACATATTTGAGTCCGTAGGAGTTTGTTATATTTGAGAGAGTTTTGTGGCTTGGTTATCTTCTTAGTGAATGTAAATGAGAACTAGTGTGTATGACTTTCTATATATAGCCCTAAAATAACCTAATACAACCTTAATCAAACCATTAAGGTATAGTGGTTTTGAGGTATGGTTTTAGGGTACATGTGTAAGAGGTGATTGGTACAATTTGATTTGCCAATTATGGAGAATTGGAGTTGTTTAGTGTACTTGTGTGTAGAGATTTATACTTGTTATGTAACGACTTTGTGGGAATGTTTGCATTTTATATCATGTGGATCACTTGCAAACTGGGCCACACTTGTTTAATGAGGGAGAACTGGGTTTTTGGAAATGGTGTTAATTTTTGTGTATTGGGTATAAAAGTGGGTATTTGTTTGAGTATAGATGGGTATTGGTGCTTCCGGGTATGCCTAAATGTATTTTATTATGAAACGTAAGCGTTTTACGTAACCAATAAAAATAAAATATGAAAAGTTATAAATTATACTCTTAATAATTATATAACACTTGCTTGACGTATATCTTATCTTGTTTGGTATTGTTGTCCGTTTACCATATTAACATTGTTTTTGTTTACACGATTAACTATTATGGATAATAACTAAAGGCGAACGCGTAAAACTCTAAAAATAAAAAATGATAATAATTATGTCAGGAAATGAACTGAAAATGAGAAATGTTACATTTATGATGTGAGATAAAAGTTAATTATATGTACTTCGGTTTCTCTGATTTGGTAAGAAATTCAAGATAAGAGTGTTTATTTTGAGTCGGCATAACACTCACATACAATTAGGGTTAGTCCTTCTCAAGAAAGTGAAAGTGTATTTATAGGGATGTATTTATGGTTTGGTGAGAACCGTTAGATGAGATCTAACGGTCATGGATGACCCGCGTGGGGGTGATCCTATGAAGGAAACAAGAATGACACATAGTTGTGCCTTCTTGGCACTTCGTATGAAGGAACCTTCATACGAGGTACGGTTAGTGTGTCATAACGGAAAATCCGCCGCATTACATACACATATATATCAGGTGACTACACGTAGCATTAGTACAATAATCTGAAGCGACAATTGTCTTATATTGTACCAAGTAAAAAGATTATTTAATCGCATTAATCTTTTTTAAACTGACTAAAGAAATCTATACTACTATATAATGTATTTAAGACTTTTTATAAAAAGAAGTCTTAAAAATTTTAGGACAAAAAAACATTACTATAAAAAGAAAGTATTCTTTTCAAGAAAATTAAAAGTTAAAGCTATATTTACAGCTATATTATTAAAATGGCAAAAGTTCATTTGCATACCAGTTTCTACCCGCATACCAAGGGACAAATCCTCACCATCCATTTGGGTTTGATCTAATGGTGAGGATTAATCTAAGATTTAATTAAACAAACCTAATTTTTTGACAATATATAAGACTTTTTTAGATTTATTTTATTTAATTTTCCTCCTTTTTCTCACAAAGTTAGTGTGTGTTTTTCTCTACCGTTTCCAATCGTTTCCCTTTTCTTTCCATCAATCAGTTACACCGTTCTTTTAGATTTTTTTTTTCCGAATCATCTTTTATCGGTATTATCATTATCTTTAATAGTTCATTTAGTTATCATCATAATCTATCATCTTCATCATCATCATCATAAATCATTCATAATCAATCGATCATTAATTCATAATCAATCGATCATTATCATCTTCATCAATAATTCATAATCTCTTATGGCTGTTTTCGATTTGAATCAACCTGCAAGTTCACTCTCAGAAGAAGATGATGTAGCTGCTAGTAATTCACATGTTGTACCTGTTAGCAGTTTGAATAATACTAGATGTGATTCGTTTGCTTCTCATGATGACAATGCAAGCTATGAGTAAATTGCTTATTATAGTGTAATATTGCTTATTTTATAGTTTAATTTATGAACTGCTGTTCATTATAGTTTAATATTGCTTATTAATTAAGCTGTTAGTGTAATTAGTTTTTAACATTTTGATTTTGCTTTAAACAGATTGTTATTTTGTCTTATTTTTGCTAATTTTGTGTTATTTTTGCTTATTTTGTAGTATTATTTTGCTTATTAGTTAATCTGCTTATTAGTTAACTTCATATGCGTATTATCACTTGTGATATCTTTGTTATTTTGATAGTTTTGATGTTTACTTTGTTATGTGTTTGTATCACTAGTGATAATTTTTCTATATTTTTTTACTTTTTCTGTTAACATCTTTTGTTAGTTGTTATGATGTATCACTAGTGATATTTTATATGTTTTAATATTTACTGGTTAAGATTTTTATTATGTGGTATGTGTTGTATCACTAGTGATATTTTTATATGTATTGAATTTTATATGTCTTGTATCACTAGTGAGATTTACTGTGTGTTTTATTACTTTTTGTTTTCAGCTTCTAATATTTTGAAAACTCCTAAAGCTGTTATTCATCATGAGTTTATTGACACTCCCGGCGGATATACTATTATTGGGTTCTAGAGTTTTGCTAGTCGTGTTACCAGTATTGGGGACTGTTTATTGATGGTTTGCTGAATGCATTGAGGTGTATAGGCAATACGTTTTAGATGCAGGTTTTGGTATAGTTTATCTTGTTCCACAACGATTGAAGTGTGGTTATGTGAAACAAAGTTTATAGTTTGTATAGGGTAAGGTGTTCCGGAAGGAAGTTTTGGTTGAATACTTTAGATTCCTAGAAGAATGATAGCTTAGTAAGTCTTCAACTTTAGAGTTTGTGGTGTGTAAGGCAGTGTTGTGTATGGTATGTTCCTCATACTCAAAGTAACACTCATTATACTTTTGATGTTGAACACAAATAATGAGCTTGATAGGGTTGAGTATAAGCACTTTTAAGTTTGGAGAGGAGGAAGTTGACTTACAATGAGCAAAGCTGTTTATTATCAAGCTGCAAATGCAAAACATTGGTGCTGTGAGAGCTCTTAATTTGTTTTTACGGGTTTGAAAGGTTCGTCATCACTTGTGCATGGTACTCAAACTGAGTTCAAGAACTTCACACGTGGCGTTAACTGCTTCATTGGAGATAGCGATGCTCAGATGCTCATTACTAGGATGGAACAGAGGCAAGAGTTCACAAAAGACTTTCTTTTGCTATTTGTGAGGATGCTACGGCTTTTATGGCTTTTATTTTGGCTGATGAAGTTGCGAGTGCATATTACAGGAGTTTGGTGATATTAGTATCTTTTGATGCATCATATATAAACAACAAGTATGCTTTCTTGACATTTAAAATCCTTTTGAGATATTTTTTTAACTGCTTTTTGTATAATTTTTGTAATTCATTATCACTTGTGATTTTTATCAGGTACAAGATGGTTTTTGTGCCTTTCACGGCTATAGACAATCACCGAAGATCTGTTACTGTTGGTTCAGGACTGTTGAAGAAAGAAACAGCGGAAGCTTATGGATGGTTACTTAGAGCCTTCAAGAAAGCTTTTGTCCGTCCTCCTAATATAGTGGTCACTGATCAAGATGGAGCGATGCGACTTGCTGTTGCTGCCGAGTTTCCTGAGTCTAAGCATAGGCTTTGCATGTGGCATATTATGAAAGAAAATGCATTCCAGCCAGCCAAGGTATTTGTTTTTGAAACTGTTGTAATTTACATTTCATGTATCACTTGTGATATTGCTTTTCTGTTTAATTTTTTGTTTGTTTTTTAACATTAACATGTTATTTATCACTTGTGATAATTGACTTTTTTTTTCCTTTTTTTAGTGTTTCAAAGTTTAATGTGATGTACATGTCATTTATCACTAGTGATACTTGACTGTTTGAATAGATATCATTATTGATAAATGACGGTTTGAATAAATATCACTAGTGATAATTTGTTTATTTTTATTTTTATTTATATTTTGTGTTTAAATATCACTAGTGATAATTGACTGTTTGAATAAATATCCCATGCTAATGTTTATTTCCTTCATTTTTTTTGGTTTTTGTAGATTGTGTCTAGAATTTATGATGATACTGATTTCAAGGATAAATTTGGTAAGATCGTTTGGAATATGTTTATTGGGCCTGAGGAGTTTGAGGACAGATGGAATAAGCTTATGGAGGAATTTAATCTTGTAAATCATAAGTGGCTTTCAAAGATGTATCGTCTCAGATCATCATGGGTCCCCGCTTTCTTTGTTGATTCTCCATTATGCGGGTTGATGAGGACTACTTCTAGGTCAGAGAGCGAGAACTCATTTTTCTCATATTTCACTAGTTCTGGTTCAACACTTGTCAAGTTTATGCTTTGTTATGAGTCTGCAATGGAAAGGCAAAGATACACGCAAGAAAAACTAGATCATCAGTCGTTTGATTCATTCCCTGAGATTAGTGAACTGTTACTATTGAAGTACCTGCTCCTAATGTTATAATCGCGCCGTTTATTCGTGTACAGAAAGAGATTGTTGCAGGGTCTTGGTTATGTTCATACGGGTATGAGTTTAGATAGAGGGATGTACTGTTTGTAATTAATTTATGAGGAAAAATAAATGTTGGTCTGCCAGGAGTGATGACAAAGAATAGTACTTCGGAGAATGTGAGGAAGAGATAATTCACATCAAAAATTCACTAGGGGGCAAATACAAGGTACACATTCTTGATATTTCATTTATCCACATTTATATTTTCATTTTTTACTTTTATTGTTAAAAATATGGTTATGAAAGTATCACTGTGAATTGATTTTTATATTTACTAATTTTTTATTTAGTGTTTTTGAAGTATCACAAGTGATATTTTCAGTTTTTATTTGTATTAATTAGAATGTTACATGAAGTATCACTTGTGATATAATGTTATGTTTTTATTATGAAGGTACTTTATAACAAAGGAGATTGTTCAGTTTCGTCGCTGTTTGTCAGCTGTTTTGTTTTCGCTCTAGAATTTTATGTCGACATATATTTGTGTATTCAAGAATAAAGATGTTTGTATTCCAGATCGTATATATTGATTTATGCGTTGGACCAAGGATTGATCCCACTGTTTATAGGAACAAAAAACCGTTATGGTGAGAAGAAATGAAGCAATTGAGAGCTTGCAAATAGAGGTTTCTATCATACTTGATTCATGTGTAACATATGTTAAGGAAATATGAGCCAAAAGTTGTCTGTGTTTTTGTAAACAAGAGCAATAAAGTCTGACCATCGAAGCTGATTGTCGCAATTGTTCATCCGCACAATTTTGATTTTGTTCAAGAATTTATGGGGTTAAGAAGCAATGATAAAGGTTAACGTGAAGAATCCAACAGGTGTAAGGCCAAAGGACGTGAGAAGCATGTTGCGTATTATCAGAGTGGATGGAATGTGAAAATATCAATGTAGAAAAGTAATAAAAAACAAGAATGGTTGTGGTGTTGTGGATCTATGCTCACAATAGGCGTTTTTTACTTGTCTCCACGGAAGTATGATGTGTTGTCTTATAACGTGCAAGTAAATTGATCTTGGCCGGCAGTGAGTGATCAGTAGTTGTTGGTTCGAGACTGGTACTTCTGGAAGTGTTTCGTTTTTTATGATGTGCTTTGTCACAGTTTGCGTAGGATTTATATTGCATACAAAAACGATTATAAATTAGTTCAGCTCATTCATTTTTCTTTTTATCTTATTTTACTGCTTACGCAAAAAGTGAATTATATTCATTAGGTTTCAATAAAAAAATTGATTTAGACATTTATCTGTTATCCCTTGTGTATTTTGCATCAGCATTGCAACTAGTTTTGGTTTTATATTGATGCTATTTTGAGTATTATGATATTTTGTTTAGGGTTCTTGGTATAGACCCATGTGGTTTGGTGTTTAGGGTTTTTTGTATAGATTTTAAAGTTATCTGTATATCACTTGTGATATTATATGCATTGGTTAGTTGTTTAGTGTTTTTGGTATAGATTTAAGTGGTTAGGGGTTTATGGTTTTTGGTATAGATCCAAGTGGTTAGGGTTTTTGGTATAGATCCAAGTGGATAAGGGTTTAGTATTTTTTGTATAGATCTCATTGGTTTTTAGGATTTTTGGTATTTATCCAAGTGGTTATGGGTTTATGGTTTTTGGTGTAGATCCAACTTGTGATATTATAATTCTTCTTTTTGTGTGTGTGTTATCACTTGTGATATATTGTTAAATTTTAAACAATTGCAAGTCTTTGTATTCCTTTTGTGATATGAAATTTTTTAATCAAGAATCAAATGTGACAAAATTCTACATTAAAAGTGGTTGTTTGCATAAGAGTTATTATAGAAGTCTATTAACCATCCCAAAACATAATACATAATCGACTACTAGGCAATGTTGTTTACAACAATAGATCGCATCCTACTTAGTTTTATGCAGTTGCATACATACTTTTCATGTCTATTACTAAATTAAGAATCTAAATAAAAAGTACTAAGTTTTTCATAAACATGAAATTTAAAACAAATCATTCTTGATTGCTTCCGCCTTCACCTGCTCCAGTCATCTTTTTTGCATAATCAGACATCTTTTTCTGATGAATGTTTACTTCATGTAGTAATATTTTTGCTGCAATTCTTGATCTCAAGTTATCCATTTGCATCCGATGATTTTTGTCTTTTTCAGGCAGCAAGCTTGTTTTCCATTGTGCTGCAGTTGATCCTTCATAAAGCTCCATATGCATGATCATATACAAACCACAATCTATTTTTTCTTTTGTTGTCTTCCATTTCATTCTTAAGTTTGTTGCTTTTTTAGATCCTGTCAAGATTTTATCTGCATTTGTATTTTGATACATCAACAGGTGCCTTCCAAACACGCTCCTCTGTAGAAATTAATAGCTAATTATTATTACAGACCAGCATATATTGATGTGATATCTCTTGTGATATTATATTGCATTCAAAAGAATCAAAATATCAGTTTAGAGGAACAAAAAATTATTACCACAAACTCAACATTGTCTTTATATTTTCCTACGTATGTTGCATCAGATTCGCTGTTGTCTATTATCACCGATTTTCCTGTTTTGATGTTGAAAACAATGAGGTAGTAATGGCCGTGAGCAATAATTGGGAAGAATGCCTGTTTCACAAAAATCTTTGTATGAAATGCCCATTTTTTGGAAAAGCGTTTAGTCCTAGCAAAAAACTTTGACCTTTTCTCTATAACCGTTGGCTCAATACCAATCTGTAACACCCCCCAAATAGGATTCGCAGCGGCAATAATTGACCCGGGAGCGTTACTTTAATATAAACAGCACAAGATATGAGAACGACTTAAAATAGTCGTATTTTGAAAAATGATACATAGGATTTAATAAATGTTGTTTACAAAAGCTCAACGGCTTAACAAGTTCACTCTTGAAAATGTAATGTTTTTAGATTCATAACAAATATCCCCAAAATTTAATGCCTCTAAATCTTAAGCAATGACCCAAAATGATTGACGCCAATTTATCTCTAATGCTCTTTACCTCATATACCCCTGAAACAAAAGAAAACATTCTTTAAAACTGTCAACATAAAGTTGGTGAATTCATAGGTATGATGTAACTATAATGTAGGACCGCAAGAAATTCCCCCATGATTATGCAACTGTACATACCCATCACTAAAGAAAGTTTACGTTTCTCTAAGTTTGCATGACACTGAAGACTCGAACATGTATGAATCAATAGTAAATATTAGCTCAACATTGCCTGTTATGATGTTCAACCCGAACATCCCAAATCCGACATGATATACATCCCGTATTGGATCACCCGTGACACCAGTGATGAGCTACTCACCCGTAAGGTGATGTCAAATCCCAAATAGAATCTATTTATAACATCTCGGCTCACCACAAAGTAATTGACAGTTCATGAATAATTGTGCACAGTGGGTTATCGCTACTAGACAAACACGTAATCGTGATAAATATATGCACTTGCGTCCAAGTTTGTAAAACAATCATGTTTTCTCACCCCAAAAGTTGTAAATCATTGATATAGTAAAACATGGGGCTATGAACTCACCTTAGTGAATAAACTAGAGTATATGAATCAAGTGAATGAAAACGTCACGGATAAGACCGAATGCAACCTAATTAAATATAGGTCGTATGAGTACTAAGTACTTAATATAAATACTACATCACAAGTTATATAGTTACACCACCACCTAAAAGTGTTTGTTTAATTTATCAAATTAAACAATTTAATTTGTACTTGTAAAACAAATGTCCTGGGTATTTAATTTGTAAAAAATGAATGACTTGCCTAACATATTGTTAAATTTCCAAAATAAACAACTTAGGTATTTTGTTAATATAATTTCCATTATATAAATAATTTTAATTGTATGAGAAATATTAGTTTGCATGTTGTAGTATACTTTTATAAATATTTACTCTTTAGTAAAATGTCATATCTTTTCTTGTTTTATACATCTCGTTTTTTATAACGTTTCCTTATAGGTACGGATTCGTAATTGAAAAGTCTAATCAAATTTTACATTTATTATATGGTTAATTACTGTTATGAACAGTAACAGTAAGTGAAAGTTTATAAAAATACTTTTTATAACTTTAATCGTTGAAATCGTATTTTAATTGTATCTCATTCGTTTTAATTCGGTTTTTAGTGATTCTTATGTCCACGTCTTCGTAATTAAAACCTATATTTAGGAAAATTATTCTTCAAAAGTTTACTGTCGTGAACATTAAATTATTTTTATAAATTTACTTTTATAAAAATACTTTTTAACTTAAACTTGTAAATAACGTATCATCTTCAATTTAAATTTGTTTTTTGAGTTTCTTACATGTTTGTATTCCTCATGAAAAGTACTATCTTTATAAAACATCTCCCTTAATATATCAGATCTGAAACAGTGAACATTTTTATAAAATAACTTTTATAAAAATACTTTTATGCATTTAATTATTGTAAACTTAAAAGTGTCATATCTTTTTCGTTATAACTCGGTTTTTCAAGTTCCTTATATGCTTACGATCCTTGTGATAAATACTAATTAAATAGAAAATAAAATATACATGCTTATACACGAATTCCAATAGCTGGTACCAAAACAATTTATATGTTTTTGTTTTATAAAACAAGTTTTATATTTCCATTTATTAAGAGCTTTTATACAATTCTTTTACCAAGTTTTCTACCATATGTATTACCTATATTAAGTCCCTTAAAAGTCCATAACACTTGTCCAAATGAAATCCATGTCCTCAAGATCTTTTTATGCATAAACTTGTAATTAACTTTCAATACAAAATAATTTACAAACTAAACTCATAAATCAACTAGTACTTATATTAAGTGTGTACTTCCATTTCATGTATTATTTTATCATTATACTTATAAATTCAAATTATAATGTCCTTGTAATATCTCACAATTTCATGAAAATAAGCTAGGTGGTGTCTAACATATATAACAAACATGTAAAGTAAAAATTATGAATAAATAGAAATGTAACATCTTAAATAGACCTTATAGAAATGTAGAGGATTGATGAACACAAGATTATACTTAAGCTTTAACCCAATGAATCAAACACAAGTTCAAACCCTAATTAGGAAACCCTAATTAGATTTCTTGTATGATTCTTGCTAAATCACAACCCAAGCTTCCAAATCAATTTGTATCACCTTAGATGAACTTAGAATGAATGCTTGTATGCTTGGAATACCTTATAATGAAACATAAAATGAAACTCTAGCTTACATATTTGAGCCATGGGTTTTGGCTTATATTTGAGAGAGTTTTGTGGCTTGGTTATCTTCTTAGTGAATGTAAATGAGAACTAGTGTGTATGACTTTCTATATATAGCCCTAAAATAACCTAATACAACCTTAATCAAACCATGGGGTACTAGTGGTTTTAAGGATGGTTTAGGGTACATGGTGTAAGAGGTGAGGTACAATTGATTTGCCAATTTTTGGAGAATTGGAGTTAGTAAGTGTACTTGTGCGTAAGACTAAACTTGTTTTATGTTAAGAACTAAATGGGATGTCCGCATATTTATTTCATGTGTATATCACTTACCACCGGCCACACTTGTTTAAAATAATGAAAGGTAAATGGGTTAATTTTTATGTATCTGGTTATAAAAGTAGGTATTTGTTTAGTATAATGGTTATTGGTGCTTCTGAGTATGCCTAAATGTATTTTATTGCGAAACGTAAGCGTTTTACATAACCAATAAAAATAAAATATGAAAAGTTATAAATTATACTCTTAATAATTATATAACACTTTCTTGACATAAACTTTAACTTGTTTGGTGTCCGTTTACATTGAACATTGATTTTTAGTTTACACGATTTAACTATAGGATAATAACTAAAAGCGAACGCGTAAAACTCTAAAAATAAAAAATGATAATAATTGAGGTCAGAAATGACCTGAAAATGAGAAATGTTACAGGTTGGTTTGATTAACTAATAATTAAACTAATTATAATATATGCTAATGGTGATAACTTTATGATAAAGAGATGTATTTACCTAATCATGCACTACTCCTCAGATTGCTTCTCCTAGATCTGTTGCCTTGTCACACTTGTGATGATCTGTGTAAGTATTTTCCAGTTCATGAATGGATTACACAACCCGCCGTCTATTTAATATTCTGTTAGGGCAACGCACAAGTAAGGTGAAGACTATTACAAGGCCTTTTAGAGTATATTAAATCATGTGAAATAACTTAAGTAGGGATCACGTATAATATGGGTGAGGTAGTTTGAAGACTGTTACCGATGGTATCCTTTCTACACTAATTGCGTTTCCCTAGACGTCTATGCCAACGATACAGACAAAAGCTAGTTTTCTAAAGCCTAACGAGCACATTCATCAACAAGAAGCAACATCAAAAGGATCTACAACCTAAGTTTCATGCAATCATAGATAAATAAAAAGGAGGGTTTAGCCTCGCATGTTATAAAGAAAGCAAGAAGATAAATTAATCAAACAACACATAGACATATTGAATGATTAATGATAAATAACCTTACTTGATTAAAACATGGATTAAAGGTAGTACAACAGGGTTTTGAGGCCCTAAAAATGACCTACAAAGGTGCTAGAATAACTAGGGTTAGTCTCCCTAGGTTTATACAAAGTTACACACTTAAAACCCTAAAAACGGTTTTATATTTATAGAGATATCGACACGACGGCGTCGCTTAGAAATCCTGACGCCGTCACCACGTAGATGATTCTAGATCCTCTTTAAGTCGTCCACGTCCTGACGCCGTCACCATATAGATCACGACGGCGTCGCTTTATGCCTACGACGCCGTCTCCACGCACTGTATGCATAAATCTTCTAGAGATTTGGTGTAGGTCCATAATCTTATCCGTTTCTTCTCTAAATGAGCCCAGGTCACGTGTATTTCCTCCAAAAGCCATCCAAGTGCTAAAAGCCTGAAAATAAACGATTAAGCATGTAACCTGGGCATATTTGCATGATTTAGGGGGTTAAATGACTCCGAAATAGTGTATTAAATGACACCTCATCAAATACCCCTACACTTGGGATTTGCTTGTCCTCAAGCAAATGGGCTTTTCTACCTAAACAATAGTAGTATTAGGGTCATTTAACCTACTCTTTAAAAGTATTTTACAATACAACCTTTTAGACCTCGTAATTAAAAGCACGGAAAGTATATACTAGCACCTCACATAAGTGTTTGGGATTCTTTCACTCTTTAGGGTGTATAATAAATTATAACAACTATGGGAGACTCATTACCTGTCATAGCATATAAATTACCATAGGCTTAGTAAAGGATCAAACATTCAGCTTCACCGCTAGGCGCAAGTATTATTCATTACTATCTAAGAGGTCTTTTAATGGGTTTTGGGGTGTAGGTGTAAGATAACATTAACGAAAACGAAAACGGATGGGACATATTTGGGTGGTGACTTTGGGTGAATTTAGAGTGGAAGGGTTAGCTAATTATTTATAAGAATACACGTTGGTTTGTATAACACCTCGTATTTTAGGTCATTGTATGACATTAAGAAATTCATAATTTATTTTTAGGGTTTTACGCGTTTACTCTTAAACCGTAAACTTTAAGTTAAATCGCGTAAACTGAAAATGACTACAATGTTAATAGGGCGTTTAAACATATAATGTTTACATCAAGCAAGTGTTATATGATTATTATGAGGATAATAAATAACTTTGTTCATCTTATTTTTATTGGCTACGTAAATTACTTACGTTTCATAATAAAATACGTTTAGGCATACCCGGAAGTTCTAAAACCTAACTACGCCTAAACAAATACCCACGATTATACCCAATACTCAAAATATTAAATATAACATCATATATATATACAATATGCCGAAATTTTTGAGATGAGATCAAGTGTCATCATAGTTCATAATATCTAGATATTACATAAAGGTATGTCTTACACCTTTAGTCAAACTTATCATGCTAACTTAACTAGGGTTAGAAAGTAACTAGGGTTAAGTTAGCTAGATATTTATGCTATAAATAAGCCATGCATGCATGAGAAATGTTACATACTTTCATACTTAACAAATTACATTTTCTTTCTCTCTTTTCTTCATCAAAACTCACGGCACAAAAACCCCTTAAAATAAAATCTACACTTTGATTTTCTAAGTTTATACAACCCTATACACAACATACTTAAGGTATTCTAAGGTGTTGGGAAGCTTTGGTTCATCATTTTCAAGTAATAAGAAGAAAAAGGAAAGATTAGGGTTTTGAAAACCTAATCTTGGGTTCTTTTTTTATAAGCTTGGAAGTATATTTTTGAATTAAACACGGGTTTAGAACTATTTCACATTTCTTACATCTTCACCTAAGGTTTTATTAATATTCTTTATACTTTGCTTTCTATGATTTTATGTATTACTTTTAAATATAGCCATAATCCACCAATAATGACTTTTATATGTTAAAATGTGATTTTTTATTTGAGTTTATCAATTTATACACTTTTTCATGTCCTAATGTTATAAATTATATGGAAAAGTAAATATAAAAGTATGTTAACTTATAGTCTTAAGTATAGAAAAATGTTTAAAGGCTAATTAGGGTTTTATAATGTTTCTTTTTAAACTTCATTGTGGAAAATAATGAAAGTAAAGGTTTGAAACTTGTTACATGAAATTACATGGACTAGGGATGATATTAGACTTTATTATAAGTGCCCACATAAATGTAACTATGGTTATAGAGTTTTTATATAAAACTACAACTTAATAAGTACATAAAACAAGGTTTTATAAAGAAACAACATGATACATAGGGGCTGTGCCAAATTCGAATTTGGCAGTAGGTTATGATATTTTATAAAAATAATACGCCTTCGTGACGAGTCCATAATGATAAGGAACTTGAAAAACGATCATAACGAAAGATACGTTAAAAACGAGTTTACAACTCTAACAACTCTTTATAAAACTATTTTTATAAAAAGTTATATTCATTACAGCAACTTTTACTTTTAAAACCTCTAAATTTGATATAACTTTATGATTACGAAGATGTAACAGCAAGAATCGTTTTAAAAAAACGAAACTATAACGAATAAACTACGTCGTTTTTTGAAAATTAAAGTTTATAAAAGTAATTTTATAAACTTAAGTACAGTAAAAAAATCACTATTCTTCAGTGGATAAAAATTTGTTGAGTATATTTAAATCTTTTAATAACGTGAACAAACTACTCGAAGGAATCACAAAAATCGGGTTTTTTTAGAGTTAAAACGAAATTATAAGTTATCGCAATACAAGTTTACGCTAAATTAAAACCCCTAATTTCTTTTAAACGACAAATGAGCTGTATGAACAGTAATTTTACTAATCTCATCACAGAATTTTTATAACTTTAAAATGTAATTTTTTTTTGAATCGCTTGTCTTTCACGTAAGACTGTGGACGTAAGAAAATTACTTGCGAGCAAAGGCAGGCACAGGCAACTGGGTTATTTTTATTTTTGTTTTTTAATTTTTTTTTTAAAACGACCAAGTTAGGTCATTTTTACGAAAAGTATATATTATAAACGTTTTCACTTTATAAATAATATTTACTAAAACGATTAGTCGGGTGATTATGCTATATAGAATATTGAGTGGGTTATCATAAGTGTATATTACGTAGGGAGTTTATAATGAGGCATCTTTGGATTGGCGTATCGATAGTTGTTGGATTTACGATTTAAAGTGTCCTAAACTCCTCGTACGTCATGTCATGACCTCTTTATTTATGATAGCCCGAACGATAGTACGATGTAACAACTATAAGATTATATTCAGTATTGTTAATTAAAAGTACTCAGTACTTATACAGCTTAATTTAATAGGTTGCATTTATATCGTTTGTGTGACGTTTTATCTGAGATTAATTGAGCTAATCTTGTACTCAAGCTTGAGTTCATAGCCCCACTTTTACAGTTTTATGATATATTATTATTTGGGGTTTGAGAAATGCTTTGTTTATAAATTTCGGACGCAAGCTGTTGAATAGTATATTGATTAAGTGTTGCCTAAGTATAAGCGATAACCTCCTGAGCCCATTATTCATGAACTGTTATTGCATAGATGTAGTTGTTGACATCATTATGTGAGGCGAATGATATAAATAGATCTATTGGGATTAACCTCCCCGTTTGGGGTGATTAGCTATCATAGGAACGAACGTTGACCATGTCGGACTTGGATGTTGCGGGTTACAACATCTGTACGGGCAAATAACTGCTAAAATAGCAAATATAGGTTGAGCTTCGGTGTCATGAGCTTAGTGCAACAATAATCTGGTTTTGTGATTGTTGGCATATGTTGTAAACATCACGTGAAAGTCTTGCGGTCCTGCATAATTTAAATACATAAACCTATGAATTCACCAACAATTTTGTTGACGTTTTAAGCAATGTTTTCAGGAGGTCATTAGGCACGAGATGCCAAGGATGCATTGGATATGTTTTGGATTGTACAGTTAAAGACTTATGTGTATCATGTTTTGGAAATATATGTTGTCTTTTGTAATATGAAACAAAGAACAAGAATGCTTTAAGCTTTGTAATATATCTTTTTTATTTAATTCAATGTATCAGTTTAAACGACTTTTGTGGTCCGTTCTTATATATATCTTGTGCTGTTGATCTTTGAAGTAACATGCCCCCGGTCCTTATTCCGCTGGATCCCATTTTGGGGGTGTTACAGATTGGTATCAAGAGCCAAGGTTATAGAGAACCAGGTCAAAATGTTTTTGCTGGACTATAACCATTTTCAAACATTGCATACATACAAAAGGGTTTTTACGGGGTATTCATATACAAATTATGACATTAGTCGGTTAGGCTATATACATGCATAATTGATATACGTGTTTATAATATATTACGTATATAAGGATAATAGTCTTATATTAATATACTTATATAAGCTAATTTTTGATTTCAGATACGATCCATTGTTGTCAGATTGCTGAGCACTCTTTTTATCGGTTACCTTACACATCATTATCTGAGGACGATTTATACATGGGGTCACCAGGAGTCGAGGTACTTATTTATGAGGCACCACCATCACCAGATTACGTGCCCGGCCCTGAGGAGCCAGAGCAGGCACCACCTTCACCTATCTACATACCATTTGTTCCGGAGCCTGTCTACCCGGAGTTCTTACCGGTAGACGATGAGGTATTCCCGGCTGAGGAGCAGCCACTGCCTGCTGCTGACTCACCTACTCATCAGTCACCAGGGTATATACCGGAGTCCGACCCTGAGGAGGACCTAGAGGAGGATGACGAGGAGGATCCTGAGGAGGATCCAGCCGACTATCCGGCTGACAGAGGAGATGATGATGATGAGCACTTAGCTCCTGCCGAGCCTGCAGCTGTAGCTATTCAGAGACCAGTTGGACCCATACATTGATTATCGCGCCCGACGGCTAGATGATCCATCCGACCGAACCCAGGCGCCGGACAACCTTTCCTCTCCGTGGGATGGTGTGCTGAGAGAGTATTAGCCTTACCTACTCCACCACCATCACCTCTCTCTCCATATTCATCACCACTTCCTCAGATACCCTCTCCACCATTACCTATACCACCACCACCACCCATCATCCCTACTTATGCTGAGGAGTCTCTGGGATCCCGAGCTGCTGGGATTAGACGGAGAGATGCACTACCATCTCATGTTCATGATACTTTGAGATTCTGAGTTTTCATCTTTCTGATGTGAGTTACCGCTTCGTAAGAGGCTATGTCGTACTACTCCTTGGTCTCCCCCCTTGGATACGAGGTCGGGGAGAGGTCGGCAGCTGGGACTGTAGGGCGGGTTGGCCCGACACAGCTAGGGCAGACCTTATGGATTTGTGATACATTAGAGGGCGCTCCAGGACGCCGATGTCTAGAGAGTTAGGCTATGGTCTTAGGGACGACTTGGGATGATCTTGTTGGAGCCATCCAAGAGATTGCACCGACCACCCTAGAGGGGGTCAACCAGAGAGTTATTGAGTTGTCTTCTACTGTTGACGAGGAGGATGAGATCATATACTCTCAGCTAGATGATGCACGGTATGACCGAGCTCTACTTAGAGCCCGAGTCAACACGTTGGAGAGTGATAGTCCCTTCCACAGACGTACAGCCATTCTGATGGAGGAGGAGGCAGTCCTATCACGTGCGCATGGGGCACAATCGATGGATGCTTGTGGGACCAGGACGCATTTCCGAGGGAATATTATTCGGACTACAGTATATGACCCAGCAGTTCCGATGATCGTGAGTTTTAGGGCAGAGACCAGAGGAGACAGACAGTGATTTTTCAGAGCTGCTGAAAAGACCTATCGGAGGAGAGGCAGTTAGTAGAGACCCTGCGATAGTGAAGAGCCTCAAGGCTCAGATGATCGAGATACAGAGACAGCAGGGACCTGCTAAGGATCCTGCAGAGCCAGAGCTACCAGAGGAGGCCGGTAGCAATACCTAGACTGGATTATGATTGTAGCTACTGTACAGTCTGTTAAGTATTATGGGTTGTTCCCAGCTAGCAGACTGTATAGATCTTTTGTTTTGACTAGCTACTCTGTAGATCTTTTGTTCATATATCGGCTACTTTGTAAGCCTTACTAGTATTAGAGTAATCTCCGGCTAGTATGGCTTTAGGTTTTTTTGGTCTTGTTTAACCTAGTTGTTATGATCGTTTGTATATAAACCAATACATGTATTATTTTCCCAAGTTTTTATATATATGAAAAAGGTTGATTATGTTTTATATGAAATCGTGTTTATTGTGAGTAAATGTCGATTTTTAATATCTAATACTAGTTGTGCTATTACCCTTATGTTGTGACTCGTTTTATTCATTATGTATATTGGGTTTTGATGGTTTAAGATTTTGAAATCTAACGGTGTTATGTTTGTCTTGTGATTTAAGAAAATGGCCACCAAAAGGTAAAGGCCCCCCAGAACCACGAGTGTCAAGGCCAGTCCACCAATAACTCCCCACCAGTTATACAACTCACACCTTGTCGAGTCCCTACTACCACCCTCCTCGGTCACCAGTGCCCAACTACAGGGCCGTTGATCGGACGAGGGTGTCAATGTTGTTTAGCAGGCACGTGCTGCAACCCGGAAATGGGATCGATAGCCTACCTCAGGAACTGGTGCAAGAAGGATTCTGAACGCACTGTTCCGGGAGTGCACCTTCAAGACTTCATGAATGTCAACCCATATTCTTAGGGGTACAGAAGAGTGGTAACTTGAACCCAAGTGAGTTGGAGCGGATGGAAATGTATTCCGCATAAGTAATTGCACAGTGGAAAATCAAGTGAAGTTTGACATTGTAATCTATGGGAACTGCTCTAACATTGTGGAACTCACATGTAGGATAGTGTAATGATGTGGCGTATGCGTTGAGTGGTTGACTTGAAAAGATAGATGACAACTAATTTTTGCCATAAGAAATGAAATCGAGAAAATTGAGCAGAGTTGTGGGGAACCTTAAGGTACAAGGCAGACAGTGTTGCTACAACCTACGATTCCAGGAGCTTAGCATTGTCTGTAGTACAGGTTGTCCCTGAAAGATGCTGACAAAAATTGAAAGATATGTCGGTGGGATGCCCGACCCAATTTATCTCAAGTGTTGTTGCATCGAAGCAAAGACCATGAGGATTGCCATTGAAGATGGAACAGGGCCTTGATTGGAAAGGAGGATTAACACTTTGGCTGAGAGGCAGACAGAAAACAAGAGGAGGTTGGAAGATACTCCTCGAAATAACCAAAACCAGCAGAACAAAAGGCAGAATACAGGCAGGGCTTATGCTGCCGGGAATGGTGACAGGAAACCGTATGAAGGGACTAAACCTCGATGTCCCAAGTGTAACTTCAACCATCACGGTCCTTGTACACCGAAATGCACTAACTGCAGGAAACTTGGTCACCTGGCCAGGGACTGTAGGAGCCGGCCTACGACTGCAAACAACAACAACCGCAACAACAATAACAACAACAACCGCAACAACAATAACAACAACAACCGTAACAACAACAACCCAAGAGCCCAAGGGGCATAATAAAATGCATTGTTGCTTGAGGTGTGGGACTCCCAGGCCCACTTCAAGAGCAACTGCCCCCAGGTGGAAGACAAGAATCAGGGAAATTGGTAGCGGTGAGCCAGGGCTTATGCACGTGGGAGTCGCAGGGGGCAACACCAGACAACAACGTTGTGAGGGTACGTTTCTCCTAACACAACCGTTGGTTGCTTTTCATTTTATTTGATTATGTGTGCAGATAGAAGTTTGTGTCTATCAATTTAGGCTTTGCTAATAATAGCCCCCACTACATTAGATCATGGTTATAACGTTGAATTAGCTGATGGTAGCATAATATGGGTAAATACGGTATTACTGGGTTGCACGTTAAATTTTACTACCATCCATTTCACGTCGACCTAATGCCTGTTGAAATGGGTACTTATGACGTCATAATTGGCATGGACTGGTTGACGAAATACCAGGCCGTTATTGACTGTGCAAAGAAGATCGTTCGTATTCCTTTTGGGAGCGAAATCTTAATTTTTCATGGAGACGGAAGTAGAAATAAACGCGGGACTCGATTGAACATCATCTCGTGCACCAAGGCCCAGAAGTATGTGCTACAAGGTTGTAAGTCTTTTGTGCACATATACCGTCAAGGAGGGATGGAGACAAGTCAAAGAAGAAGCAACTTCAAGATGTACCGATCGTCAAAAATTTCCCCGAAGTATTTCCCGAGGACTTGCCAGGCCTTCCACCTACCAGACAAGTGGAATTTTAATCGATCTATAAATGTGCTGCAACCTGTACGCACGGCACCTTATCGATTGGGAACCCCGTCAGAAAATGAAGGAAATTGGCGGAATCAACTACAAGAGCTTTCGACAAAGGCCTTTATACGACCTAGGTCCTAGTTCGTAACCATGGGAGATCCAGTTCTATTCTCAACGAAGAAAAGATGGAATTCGTTACGGATGTGCATAGATTATCGGGAACTAAACAAACTAACGGTGAAGAACCGTTATCCACTACCGAGAATTGATGACTTATTCGACCAACTTCAAGGGTCGAGTGTTTACTCAAAAATCGACCTAAGGTCTGGTTATCACCAATTGAAGGTTCGAGAAGAAGACATCTCGAAGACTGCCTTCAGAACTCGATATGGACATTACGAATTCCAAGTCATGCCGTTTGGTTTGACCAACGCACCTGCTGTGTTCATGTTTAGACCTCTGGAACCGCAGTGTGCAAACTTATCTGGACAAATTCGTAATTGTCTTTATTCGATATTTGATCTATTCAAGAGCAAGCAGTGCATGATGACGCATGGAAGATAATACTGGAGTTTGTTGATGAAAGAGGAGTTGTATGCAAAAATTTTCCAAGTAGGTGATTTGGCTTCCAATGTACAGTTCCTCGGTCACGTTGATTTGATAATAAAGGCATTCACGTAGATCCAGCCAAGATCGAATCCGTTAAAGATTGGGCATCTCCTAAGACACCAACGGAGATTCGTCAGTTTTTAGGTCTTGCTGGGTATTATCGGCGATTCATTGAAGGGTTTTCAAAGATTGCCAAACACCAAATGACCGAAGCTCACTCAAAAGAAGGTCAAGTATGAGTGGGGAGTGTAAACAAGAGGAACGTTTCCAGTTATTGAAGCAGAAGTGTGTACGTGCATCCAATTTGGCTTTACCCGAAGGAAGTGAGTGAAGATTTTATCGTATATGCGATGCTTTAATAGAAGGGTTTGGGCGCTGTCTTGATGCAAAGAGAAAAGGTGATTTCTTATGCATCACGCCAGTTACAAGATCCATGAGAAAAAACTATACTACTCATGATCTGGAACTTGGAGCAGTAGTGTTTGCTCTGAAGATTTGGAGACACTATCTGTATGGTACCAAGTGTACGGTGTTCACTGATCATAAGAGTTTACAGCATATTCTTAATCAGAAGGAATTGAACATGAGACAACGCCGATGGTTAGAGTTGCTGAGTGACTACGATTGCGATATTCGTTATCACCCAGGGAAGGCAAATGTCGTTGCTGATGCTTTGAGCAGGAAAGAACGGGAACCACCGTTAAGAGTTCGAGCTTTAGTCATGACTATTGGCTTGGATCTTCCTAAGCAAATCTTAAATGCTCAGACTGAAGCACGGAAACCAGAAAATATCAAGAGTGAGGATGTTGGGGGTATGCTGATTGAAAATGCTAAATATCCAGAGGCAATGAGAACAGAAAAGTTGGAACCTCGTACGGATGGAACCCTATGCCTCAATGGCAGGAGTTGGTTACCTTGTTATGGCGATTTGCGGACTGTGATCATGCACGAGTCCCACAAATCGAAGTATTCTATCCATCCAGGTTCCGAGAAATGTACCAAGACGTAAAGAAGCTATATTGGTGGCCCAATATGAAAGCTGATATCGCCACCTATGTTAGCAAGTGCTTGACCTGTGCTAAGGTTAAGGCCGAACATCAGAGACAATCGGGTTTGTTGGTACAACCCGAAATACCTCAATGGAAGTGGGACAATATCACGATGGATTTTGTCACAAAGCTTCCTAGGTCATCACAAGGGTATGACACCATTTGGGTAATCGTTGACCGTCTTACAAAGTCAGCAATCTTTATACCCATGAAAGAAACTGACCCTTTGGAGAAATAGCGAGTTTGTACCTGAAAGGAAAGTAGTAACAAGGCAGGGGATCCGGTCTCAATTTTTTCGTGATCGTGATCCTAGTTCGCATCGAATTTCTGGTAGGTCACTTCAGAAAGCTTTGGGTACAAGTTTAGATATGGTCGTGATTCATCCGCAAACTGACGGGCCAAAGCGAGAGAACTATTCAAACTCTCGAAGATATGCTTAGAGCTTGTGTGATCGACTTTGGAAATGGTTGGGTTAAACATTTGCCATTGGTCGAGTTTTCATATAATAACAGTTATCACGAATAGCATTAAGGCTGCACCCTTTGAGGCACTTTACGGTAGAAAATGTCGTTCGCCTGTTTGTTGGGCTGAAGTTGGAGAAGTTCAACCACCGGTCCAGAGATAGTACAAGAGACGACTGAGAGAATCATTCAAGTTAAACAAAGGATGCAAGCTGCTCGTGATAGACAAAAGAGCTACGCTGATTTGAAGCGTAAGCCGATGGAGTTTGAGGTTGGAGATAAAGTGATGCTCAAGGTTTCGCCTTGGAAAGGGGTTGTACGTTTTGGCAAACGAGGGAAATTAAATCCCAGGTTTGTTGGACCTTTCAAGGTAATAAAAAGGGTTGGAGACGTTGCATACAAGCTCGAGCTTCCTGAAGAGCTGAGCAGCGTTCCTAATAACATTTCACGTGTCCAACTTAAAGAAGTGTTATGCCGACGAACCCTTAGCCGTTCCGTTGGATGGACTTCATTTTGATGACAAGCTTCAGTTTGTCGAGGAACCAATAGAGATCACAGATCGTGAAGTTAAACGGTTGAAGCGAAGCCGTATCCCATTAGTCAAGGTTAGATGGAACTCCAAGAGAGGTCCTGAGTTTACATGGGAACGTGAAGATCCAATTCAAGAAGAAATATCCTACACCTCTTCACCATAATTAAGTTTTCAAAAGACAACAAGTATGAATGATAATAAAGTCTTGAAAGATGATATCATATTGCATGTATATAACACCTCGTATTTTAGGTCATTGTATGACATTAAGAAATTCATAATTTATTTTTAGGGTTTTACGCGTTTGCTCTTAAACCGTAAACTTTAAGTTAAATCGCGTAAACTGAAAATGATCATACAATGTAAACGGGCGTTAAACAATTAAATGTTTACATCAAGCAAGTGTTATATGATTATTATGAGGATAATTAATAACTTTGTTCATCTTATTTTTATTGGCTACGTAAAATGCTTACGTTTCACGATAAAATGCGTTTAGGCATTCTCGGAAGTTCCAAAACCTAACTACGCCTAAACGAATACCCACGATATTACCCAATAATCAAAATAATCAAATATTACATCATATATATACATAAAATGCCCCGAAAAATTTAGAGGACGAGTGACAAAGTCAATCACTTATACATAATATCTAGATATTTACATAAAGTAAGTCTTACACATTTTTCCAACTTGTCATGCTTAACTTAACTAGGGTTAGAAAGTAACTAGGGTTAAGTTAACAAGATATTTATACTATAAATAAGACATGCATGCATGAGAAATGATACAACTCTTATACTTAACCAAAAACTTCATTTCTTTCTCTCTTTGCTTCTCCAAAACCCACGGCATTTTTAAGCCACAAAACAAAATTCATAACTTGATTTTGTAAGATCATATAACCCTATACACAACATACTTAAGGTATTCTAAGGTGTTGGGAAGCATTGGTTCATCATTTTCAAGTAATAAGAAGAAAAAGGAAAGATTAGGGTTTTGAAAACCTAATCTTGGGTTATAAGCTTTGAAGCTTTTATTTTTGAATCTAAACACGGGTTTAGAACTCATTTCACATCTCTTACATCATCACTAAGGTTTACTTAAATTCTTTATACTTTTCTTTCTTATAATTTTATGTATTACATGTTAAATATAGCCATAATCACCACTAATGACTTTTAAATGTATAAAATGGATTTTTATTTGAGTTTATCAATTTATACACTTATTCTCATGTCCTAATGTTATAAATATCATGGAAAAGTAAATATAAAAGTATGTTAACTTATAGTTTAAGTATAAACATGTTTAAAGCTAATTAGGGTTTTATAATGTTTCTTAAACTTCACATATGAAAATAATGAAAGTAAAAGGATTAAACTTGTTACAATGAAATTATATGGACTAGGGATGATATTAGACTTTATTATAAGTACCACATATGTAAAATATGGTTATAAGAGTTTTTATAATAAACTACTAAGTTAATAATACATAAAAACAAGGTTTAAATAAAGGTTATCCACTTAAATAACATATGGGCTGCCCTAAATTCAATCTTAAGAACAATAGTTTATGATATTTTATAAAATAATTATGCCTCATGTACGATTTCCCATAAATGATAAGAAACTTGAAAAACCGATCTATAACGAAAAAGATACGTTAAAAACGAGTTTACGACTATAAAAACTTTATAAAACTATTTTTATAAAAAGTTACTATTCATTACAGCAACTTTTACTTTTAAAACCTCTAAAATATGATATAACTTTTGATTACGAGATCTAAACCGCAAGAATCGTTAAAAACGGAACAATAAATAAAAAACTAGACGTTTTCGATAATTAAAGTTTATAAAAGAATTTTAATAAACTATGAAACAGTATAAAAACAACTATTCATCAGTGGATAAATTTGTGAGATATTATAAATCTTTTAATAACGTGAACGTACTCGAAGGAATCACTAAAA
Source organism: Tanacetum coccineum (assembly GCA_026074375.1). Taxonomy (NCBI): domain Eukaryota; kingdom Viridiplantae; phylum Streptophyta; class Magnoliopsida; order Asterales; family Asteraceae; genus Tanacetum; species Tanacetum coccineum. Next base: position 111,264 of record BQNB010001443.1, read on the forward strand.
TCGGAGTTAAAACGAATAAGTTATCGCGAATACAAGTTTACGCTAATTAAAACCCTAAAACGACAAATGAAGCCTTGTATGGAACAGTAATAGTTTTTCCTATTCAACACAGAATTTTAAAAACTTTAAAAGTGTAGATTTTGATCGCTACGTCTTACTACGAAGACTTGGACGTAAAAACCGCGAGCAACGGGTTTATAAAAAAAACGACAAGTTAGGTCATTTTACGAAAAGTAAATTTATAAAACATTTCACCTTATAAATATATTTACAAAACGATTAGTCGGTGATTATTGGCTATATGAATTATTGAGTGGTTATCAAAGTGCTATATTACTAGGAGTTTCATCATTAGGCCCCTCTCGGATGGCGAATCGATGAGTTGTTGGATTACGATTTAAAGTTCCTAAACTCCCGGATACGTCATGGTCATGAACCTCTTTATTTATGATAGCCCGAACGATAGTACAGTAACAACTATAAGATTTTATATTCATTGTTTGTTAATTAAAAGTACTCAGTACTTATACAGCCTTAATTTAAGATAGGTTTCATTTTATCGTCTTGTGTGACGTTTAATCTATGATAAATTGAGCTATCTGTACTTCAAGGTGAGTTCTTAGCCACCAACTTTTTAACAGTTTGAACTGAATTAATAATATTTGGGTGAGAACATGCATAGTTTTTAATAAATGGACCAAGTGTTGAGAAAGTAAATTGATTATGTTTTTGTCCTAAGTACGATAACCCCATCCTGAAGCCCATTATTCATGAACTGTTAATTGCATAGATGTAGTTGTGAATTACATTATGTGAGCTCGAATGATATAAAATAGATCTATGGTATTACCTCCCCGTTTTGGGTGATTAGCTATCACTATGACGAACTTGACCCATGTCGAACTTGGATGTTGTCGGTGTTAACAACAGTCTTGTACGGGGGCAATAACTCTAAAAAATCCAAAATAGGTTTAGGCTTTTCCGTGTCCATGGAGCTTAGTGCAACAGTAATCTGGTTTTGTGATTGTTGGCATATGTTGTAAACATCACGTGAAAGTCTTGCGGTCCTGCATAATTTAAATACATAAACCTATGAATTCACCAACAATTTTGTTGACGTTTTAAGCAATGTTTTCAGGAGGTCATTAGGCACGAGATGCCAAGGATGCATTGGATTGTACAGTTAAAGACTTATGTGTATCATGTTTTGGGAAATATATGTTGTCTTTTGTAATATGAAACAAAGAACAAGTAAAGCTATAAGCTTTTGTAAGATATCTTTTATTTAAATCCAATGTAATCAGTTAAAACGACGTTGGTGTCGTTCTTGTATATATCTGTGCTGTTTGTATCATGAAGTAACATGCCCGGGATTCCTATCTCCGACTGCTACCCATTTTGTGGGATTTAAGACAATAAGTAAACAAAAAGCAACACAAGATCATCGACAAACTTTAAACCATTTTCATTACATCATTACATTAAGTTCGCGAAATAAGCTAGGTACAATAAGCAGAAAAAGTAAAATAAGCTATTACAAACTTAAAATAAGCTAAAAATGCAAAACTAAACTAAGAAAAATAAAACTAACTAACTAGGTGAAGGGGAGGCGTGTAGTGTTTTTATATGGCCACAAGGGTTGGAAATGTAATTATGGTGCCAATCATTATGTCATAATTCCTCCAATCATAGGCTGACTTTTCCCATCACACGGATCACTATCCTTTAAAATTTGATCCAGCCACTGTGAAAGCTCTACGTGGCTCTTTAGTTTGCTTCAAATGTAAGCAGCAAGTTTGGACTATTGGATCATCACATGAGAAATGAGAATGCAAATTTGAGAATCATAATTGCTACGCCACGTGTCCGAGCCTCATTCGCCCATTTGAGATAGTGCCCCTTGGACTCGTCTTCTCGCGCTCTTTCCGGTCTCATGCTCGGAAAATTTTCACGACTTCATCTTAGCTTTGAGTAAAATTAATCTTGACCAAATTGAGACCGATAATTCCCGTCTTTGCTCCATTTTCAATCCTTTTACCTGCAAGACATAAAAATACCAAACAAACATATTTGCAATATAATTAAGCATTTTTAGTATTTTTAGTCCAATTATTAGTGTTTTCCGGGTTATAAAAGATGTGTATTTTAGCGCTCATCAAATTCCCCCACACTAAGCCATTGCTGGTCCCACACGCAATGTAAATCATTTCAAAACTAGATACGAAAATAACTAATTTTTATCCCCTTTAACTTATAACCCTCTCTAATCAAAACAAGAACAGAAAATTTCCATTAAAAAAGTTAAAAAAATCATTAATTTTGCAAGCACTAACATCAGGGATAGCACCACAAAATATTACGTAGAATCAAAAACCCTACCGCGTTTTAAAATATACCTTTTTAATCACTTACAACTTATTCATGTGTGACATAATGTAATGTTTTCATTATTCATTGATAACTTTTAGGATCACAGAACAAAAGCACAAAAAGCAACAAAAAGTGTCCAAGGATGATAAAATCATCAAACAATTCCCCTGACTTTCACCTCTCCAAGCCAAGCTTAAAAACAAGATCATTGCAAAATACAAGTTATGATGCTAACACTACTCATAAAAGCTAATATGTACTTTCTTTTACCTCCCTTATTTAGAATGTTGGTGGGCTAATTTGTATCCAAGATTTTTAAATTATTTAAGTCATATAACCGAAATGCTAATTAAGACTTTATTTCAATATTTATTAATTCCAAAAATAAAGCGTAACGGTTAAAAACGCAATAATTAGCTTCTAGCCCTTTTCAAAAGATACCGATGTCATCAAGATTAAAGTCCACATCAAGGCGACCAAAATTTGGCTTTTATTAGGTTACTTAAGCAAGGTACCATTCATGTCATATACCCTAAGGCTCTTTAAGACATAAATAGACCAATCTTATTTGCACCATATACCCTAAGGCTCTTTAAGGTACAAACAAGACAACTTCAATCATTCCATATACCCTAAGGCTCTTTAAGGAACGACTAAAGCAAAAATTAAGCAACAATATCCATTCCATATACCCTAAGGCTCTTTAAGGAATAAATATGGCTATAATTTCACTTATTAGATTCTACCATACCCCATAAACCCTAAGTGCTCTTTAAGGAAAAGCAAAATATTTATTAATGTTATAACATATAGTATGCCAAATAATATTCCTGATGTTACCATCTCAATCACAAAAGGAACTAAAGAAAACTTTTATTAACTAATTACTAACCAAAAACCGCACAACTCTATTTATTAAACAATTATATATAAAGGTGAAACAAGCTTATGGGAGAAAAAACCACAATTAACACTTATGAGCCTTAAAGAAATCCAACTATATCAAGTTAAGCATCAAAACTTGTACTATACTCTATCATCTCTTGTTCATACCCAATTTAAAATTTTCTAAGAAAGAAATTCTGAATTCTTAGCCAAATGACTAAGATCGGCACCTTTAATAAGTCACCTTGACTGGCAACAATCTCAATTCTAATAAATTAGACGAATCGCATATATAAAATCATTATGGGAACTTCAAATTCCTTGACTTTTTTAGCTAACATGCGTTTTTTAATGTTTTATAGCTCATTGTATAAAAGATTAGCAAAATCAATCTATTTTCAGTTAAGGAGAAAGCTAAGATATAAAACCGATCAGGTCAAAATTTACTTTTCATTCTCACCAACGGAAAACCTACATTCGTGTCAACTATTTTTTTTAAAAATTTAGATATGAACAATAAACTAGATATTAAGACTTAAAAATTTAAAATTTTGGCCAAAACGGGGTTGCGAGGGACACAGCAAGGCACATGTAAGATCACATTTCGATAGAAATCCCCCCCACACTTAGAATGGAACATTGGCCTCAATGTTCAAAAATGTCGGGTTTTACCCCCACACTTAGGAATGAAAAAGGCAAATGCAAAAAATTCCAAGTGTGAAAGGGGAAACAACAATATTCAAACATGATCAGGATTGAGGATTCCATAATAAGCAAAATGAACAAAACCGGATAATTGGAGGATTGAAAACAAGCACGGGTCTTCATGATCTTAAGGAATCCTGCAAAAACAAAACCACCTACCATAGAAAGAAGCATGCCCACATACTTAGGCTATAAAATAACACACTCACTTATTAATCAAGAAAATAGAAAGAAGAAAAGACACGGGTTGCCTCTCGAGAAGTGCTTATTTTTTTGTTCACCGAGTCTTGAGCCTGACTCGATCACCCCCACACACTTGAGCGATCCAATGAGGAGAGAAAAATGGATAAAGGGACATCCAAGTGCGAATGTCCCTCTCCAGAAATCATCAATCGGGCTTTTAAAAAATATATAAGTGATAATCGCCCCGATGAGATAAGAGAGAAATGAGAATACCAGGATTGAACACTTTGTCCTCGTTTTTCGGACGAAAACGGAAGTAAAAGGTCAAACACTGGACAAAGGGTGGGTTGGGTGGGTAAAAGATTAGGCATAAGAACATCGTGTTCAGAAATGTCACCACCGCACCACTTTTCTAAGTAAACTAACACCCTTATTCGGGCTAAAATCAAAACAAATCACAAACATCCGTGGTTCGGAGGAGTAACGAGAAGGTGACAGATCCTTAAAATGATCAAGGATAGACAAATCATTTTCGGGAAGAGAAGGGAATTAGTATTAAGCAATTCTTCAAGAAAACGAATATCCCCTTCCGAGTCATAATCGTCATCCTCAATGCCCGGTGGCATCGAGTCATCGAAAGCAAGAAATAAATCGAACTCCTCCATAAGAGAGGCACTATCCTCAACGAGGATAGGAGATAGAGAGAGAGACTTTTCCCAAAAATCGTATCAGAAAATATCAAAATTAAGTTTCTTTCGGTGGTACGTGGAAATGAAGAGATCAACCAACCAAATTCTCAATCAAGACATATTTCTTCTCTAGAACAAAGTCGGTTTTCTCAATTCCCCGTGGAATTTGATTGGATATAGAGAGTTCACCGGAGAACTCCTCGAGAAGATAATCAAACATAGGTGAAGAATCAATCAAAAATATTACGGTTAAGCAAAATATTTCAATAAGAATTAGACTCGGCATTGAAATAATGCGGATCAATCTTTGGAGAACATGATATTTCTTCATCATACGAAAAGAGGGTCGAATAAATTTTTGAAATTTACTTTTGGAAAAAACGTCCCACATCATAAAGGGACTCGTCATCACTAGAAGGTGAAATCGTCGTTAAGAATCAAAGAGAGGATACATAAAAGTTGTAAAGTCAAAGAAGATTCATCATCAAAGGCACATCACACTATCTTTTATTATCGGAAATAACCTCGACCCACTTGGGATTAGGACAAGGTCTCAACACAAGACTTTATTAATTCTTCCGATTCCATTTCAAGGAATATGCTAAAGAGCTTCGTCCCCTATTAAGAGAGAGTACTTCAGGTTCCTTGTTGAAATCGGTGTGATAGCAATGTAATACTCCTACGTCTCATCGATCAAATATGAATCTCCAATATCGATCTTTAGCCGCTTGCTCTTATCGCTTTTCTTCTTCCTTCTTTTGCATAATTTGACCAACCATATCACATATGGATGTCATTTGCTCCATAAGCTTGTTTTGAGAATTGAGAAACTCATTTTGAGCATTGAAAAGGCTATTTTGAGCATTGAAGAATGGATGATTGACGGTATATTGCGGGGGTTGAAATTGGTCAAAACCAAAAGAATTAGGATCATAGCAAGAATCTTGCTCATAATAATCTTCATTCATTGGTTGACATTGGTAAGTTTCATGAGGACCCTCGCAATTTTCACAACAAAGATATTGTTGTTGAAATTCATGAAAATCTTGCGGAAATTTAAAGTCTTGATTGTAACACGGTTCCGAATAGATAAACGGGACTTGAGGTGTACAATAGTGACCATAACGAGCATCGTTCCCGTAAAATTCACAAGAATACATAGAAGGTTGTGGAGGTGGGGTCAAAAAACGTTAGAGAATTATCAACAAAGTTGGGTTAAGAAGCGTAGGTAATGAATTTACTTTTTCGGAATACACGTTAGATCAAAACTTGGCAAGTTGTGGTGATCCTCCATCAATGGTTGAATGCATAGTTCCCGGATTAGAAGATAATACTTAAGCTTTCGGTGGACAATTATAACCAATATGAGCACCGTTCCCACAAGACTTGCAAGTACATCGTTGACAAAAAATTCCATCTAACGAATCACCACACTTGTAACAACAATTGTGGTTAATTTGTGGAGGACTTTGCGAAGAATTTTTACCGGGGTCTTGATTGAAGACGAATGGCTCTTGAGGTGCACTAACAACGTTAGTGTTGTGATTGGATGACTCGGAAGTGTTTAGAATTTCGTTTTTATCATGAATTGTATACCAACCTTCATTCAAACACTTTCGCACAAAAGCACAAGATCGACAATATAGACCATCAACCGGGTCTCCACAAGTTGCACAATTCTGAGGGGGTTTAGGAACAAGAATCTTGTCTTCAAGACCCCCTTTTGAACAACAAAAGTCTGCAGTGTACAAAGCTCCACAAGACGAGCATTCTTTAATCGAGAAGAGGGGATTCAAACGATGATCGAGTGACGCCATAAGAATTAAACAATATAGAGGGTTAAGAAGAAAGAATTAAACGGATAAGAGGGTAAAGGAGAATATTTTTAGATTTTGAAATAATACATAAGAAAAGAAATAAAAATAAGAAGAAAAATATTTTTGGATTTTTATATTTTTTATAAGAACGAAAATAAACTTTCCGAAGAAAGGATCTTCAAGGCTCGAACACGAACAATCCCGTAAAAATCGCTACACCTCTCCCCGGCAGCGGCGCCAAAAATTGATCCACCCTTTTTAATACATATAAATATATATAATATATTAATACGTAATAATAAGGAAGATATCAATAATAGTATAGTATAGTATTTCCGTCGGGTTCTAGAAAAACGCTTTTAACCAAAGCAATTTCAAAAACCTTCCGGATCGTTTCCTCGGCGAGAGGTGAATGGAATTCTACGGGAATATTGGAAGTCGAGTTTGAATGTCATAAAAGTTTTGGAATTGGTTTCTAAATCTACTAAAAGGGAAAGCATGTAAAAAGGAAGCTATACTAGAATAAAGAGCACAATTAAATTCTAAGATTTAAAACTACAAGATTATACTAAAAATGATCTAAAAATATAAATGACGAAAATGCTTGCTAAGTGACGTGAAATGTTCATTATGTGCGGATTAGGTTCAAGAAATTAAATGACAAGTAAAATAAAATGCTTTAAAATAAATGACGTTTTAAGAAATTAAATGACAAGTAAAGTAAAATGCTTTTTAAAATAAAATAAATGACAAGTATTTAAATTGCATTAAAAATAAATGACGGTATTTAAATTGGAAAATTCTAATGACTATTAATTTTTTAAACCTTTTTAAACCCGCACCTAAATTCCAAATCACTAATCACTTAGCAAGCACAAATGAACTACTCACTAATCATAACAAATAAACTAGCAACATATCTATTTAAGATTAAACATTAATATTTTAAGCTAATAATTTTACAACTACTAATATTCTAAAAGGGAAAAAAAGGGGTAATCGATATGAAGAACCGCAATGATATAAAACCACCCGATCTTACAAACTTAATAAACAAATAAGTTTATCACTTTAAAGCTTTTACTTTACTAATTAGCTAATAAAGGTGTCAACTTTATCCACTAATTATTTTCATAAAAACTATAAAGATCAAAACCTTATTTATTTATCAACCTTATTTAGACCTTAATGCTCCTGGTCTTAGATGTAGAAGGATGGAATAAGAAATAAGACATGAAAAGTTAGAACAAAATAAGCTAATAAAAAGATGAAAACTTTAGATCTAAATCTACCAACTAAGGTGTTCAATCAAGTGAACTCGGATCGGGTATATTTAAGGATTTAGATCTAAGAAAAATAAGCTAGAATTAAAAAACTAAATTTATGCTAAAAAAATAAGCTAGAAATATAAGATCTATTATTTTTAGATCTAATCCACCCGAAACTAAGGTGTTCAATCAAGTGAACAAGAGACGGGTATATTTAAGGATTAGATCTAAAAACAATAAGCTAGAAAAATAAGCACTCGAAAATAAGCTCACTCGAAAAGCTCTAAATCAAAAACAATATAAAATAAGCTAGTCTAAATAAGCTATTAAAGAAGCTTATTAGAATATAAGCTTAAGAGATCGGATCCAAAAATAAGCTATAAGCATGAGCTTATTTAGAAATAAGCAAAAGAAGAGAAAGAGTAGAAGAATAAGCATAAAAAATAAGCATCAAGAAATAATAAGCATTAAATAAAAACCAACCTTAAATATCTTCATTAATAAGCTCAAAAAATCTTGATTACAATAAGCTAAATAAGCTTTTAAAAGCTTTTACAATAAGCTAAATACTAAATTACACTACTCCTAAAAACTAACCTACACTACTAATTTTAATAACTAAATTTTACTCTAAAATCTAACTCTCTAAAATCTAACAGCTGCGTGTGATGTATTTATAGCCCAAAGTGGGTGGGGGCAATTTCGTCCTTTCAAGCCTCCATTCACTCATATTGCTGGATCTAGGGGTATTTTGGTCATTTTGCACTCCACCAACCGCCTCATTATTGCCCATGATTGGCACACGCCTACCTCGTACTGACTGCTACAGTACCTCGGACTGACACACGCCAGTGCCACGTGTCACCATCTGATTGGTCCAGCCGCCACAGAAATGTCCTCGTACTGACGTGTACAGTACCTGGTACTGACATGTACAGTACCTCGTACCTCGTACCTGCCACCTGTACAATCTGACATACAATCATTAGATGGCCACGTGTCACCACCTGAGTGGTGCCACGTGGCGTAAACACTGTTCACCCACCGTTGGTCAACCGCCGCCGGACCACCGGTCAACGGTGGTCAACGACGGCAGTCAACGGTGGTCAACGACGGTCAACGCCGCCGGACCACCGGTCAACGACGGTCAACGGTGGCGGACCACCGTTGACCACCGCCGGACCACCGGTCAACGGTGGTCGACCGCCGGTCAAGGCGGGTCAACAGTTGGGTCGTGGGCCGGGTCAGGTCGGGTCGTGGGCCGGGTCAGGTCGGGTCGTGGGCCGGGTCTGGTCGGGTCAAGTTCGGGTCGGGTCCGGGTCGTGGGTCGGGTCGTGAGGGTATAAATCCCTCTGGCATGAATCAAACTCGGGACCACTTGATTAAAAGCACAATGCTCTAGCCGGTGGACTAGAGCATAGCTTTAATATATATATGGAAAGTTTAATATATAACCCCTTATTGGCTTGGTTTGGTCATTTATAACTAAAGGTTCAAACAGGGACGAAAAAGGTTCAAAATAAAAAGGTTTAAATATAAAAGGCCGGTACCGTTGGACTCGTTTTTTCGTGCTCTTTCCAATGGTGTGATCGAGGAATTTTCACGACTTCGTTTCGACCTCGATAAATGTGAAAACGTCATCGAAAGTCACCCAAAAATTACCGTTTTTGCTTCGTTTTCAATCCTTTTTACCTGTAAGACATAAAAACACAATACAAACATATTTGCAACATAATTATCTATATTTTAGTGTTTTTAGTCCTTTTGTAGTGTTTTACGGGGTACAAAATATGTATATTTTAGCCAATATCAGCCACCAAAAAGAACCTCTGCTGCTACAAAAACTACAAGGGCTGCTGCCCCAATGACTGCTGCTGCTGTTGAGCAACTGGTCGCTGATAGGGTTTCCGCGACACTTGCTAACCATGACACTCTTCGAAACAGCACGAATGGTTATGGCGATGGAAGCCACAATTCTGGCACTGGAACTAGAAGAGCTATGCGCACTCCACATGAGTGTACGTATAAAGATTTCCTAAACTGTCATCCACTTAACTTCAAGGGTACTGAAGGGGTAGTTGTGCTATCCCAATGGTTTGAAAAGATTGAATCAGTTTTCCACATAAGCAACTGTGCTCCAGAGAACCAAGTTAAGTTCACAACTTGCACTTTCATTAGGAATGCCCTTACTTGGTGAACTCCCACAAGAAGGCGGTTATGCAAGAGGTTGCTTATGCCATGGACTGGAAGGCATTGAAGAAGTTGATGACGGTCAAATACTGCCCAAGGGGTAAGATTAAGAAGTTAGAGATTAAACTCTGGAACATAAAGGTAAAAGGTACTCATATCCTGAGCTACACCCTGCGATTCCAAGAGCTTGCATTAATGTGTGGACGTATATTTCCTGAGGAATCAGATGAGGTTAAGAAGTATGTTAGTGGACTTCCTGATATGATCCGGGGAAATGTGATGTCATATCGACCTCAGACAATGGAAGAGGTAATCGAGTTTGCCAATGATTAGATGAACCAAAAACTCATCACTATTTCTGAAAGGCAAGCTGAGCAGAAGAGGAAGATAGAGTTTAATGCTGGGAACAATCAGGGGTACCAACAACAAAACAGGAGACAAAACACTAGGCGAACTTACACTACTGGGTCTGGTAAGAAAAGGGAGTACACTAGGTCACTACCCTTGTGTACAAAATGCAACTATCACCACAAAGGGCCATGTGCTCCCAGATGTAACAAATGTAAAAGGATCGGCCATTTGGCTCATGACTGCAGGATTTTCGGTCTAAACAATAATAATAACAATCGTGGGAACTCCAGAGCAACTCAAAATGCAGTTACTTGCTATGAGTATGGTGTTCAGGGGCACATCAAGAGGGACTGCCCTAAGTTGATTATATATACGTATTTAGGGTGGATCAATTTTTGGTGCCGCTGCCGGGGAAGTGTGTTACGACTATCGTGTTTCATTCGAAGATTAGTGTTTTGAAGAACCTTCCTCGTGAAGTTATCACTTTCCGTTTGTGAATATTTTTCTTCTATTTTATAAAAATACAAAAATATTTTATTTTCTCAATTTTTGTATATATATTAAAAATAAAAATAAAATCAAAAATCATCGAAAAATCAAAAGTAACTTGCCTTTTGTGTCACTTGCGATATACGGCTCACCTTTGAAAGTTAAACACTTTTAGAGAGCTACCGTGAAGCTTGTTGATTATTAGGTTTAAGTTATTTGATCTCGTTTTGTCCTTTAAAAAAATATGTTGTTTAAAAAACTCGAAAACCAAAAATAATCATCTTTTAGCCTCTTTCTCATTTAATTCTTATTTTCTCGACCCTCTATTTTAATTCTTCTTCTTATCCCTCTAAATTGTTTAATTCTTATGGCGTCACTCGATCATCGTTTGAACCCCCTCTTTGCGATTAAAGAATGCTCGTCTTGTGGAGCTTTGTACACTGCAGACTTTTGTTGTTCAAAAGGGGGTTTTGTAGACAAGATTCTTGTTCCTAAACCCCCTCAGAATTGCCCCACGCGCAATTGTGGAGATACCGGTTTGTTGTAGTTAGTGTCGACTTGTGCTTTTGTGCGAAAGTTTGTAGTGAATGAAGGTTGGTATACATTCATGATAAAAAACGAAATTCTAAACACTTCCGAGTCATCTAATCACAACACTAACGTTGTTAGTGCACCTCAAGAGCCATTCGTCTTCAATCAAGACCCCGGTAAAAATTCCTCGCAAAGTCCTCCATAAATTGACCACAATTGTTGTTACGAGTGTGGTAATTCATTAGACTATATCTTTTGTCTACGGTGTACTTGGCATGCTCTGTGGGAACGCGTGCTCATGTTGGTTTTATAATTGTCACCCCGGAAAGCTGTTCCGATTATCTTTAATTCAGGGAAATAATGCACTCGATGAGCTCCTACAGACTTTGCCAAGTGTTCATCCGACATGCAATTCTGGAAATGAGAATTCATTCACTTATGATTCCAAACCCAACTTTGTTGATGATTCTCCTAACGTTTTCAACCCACCTCTATAACCTTTTCTATATATTCTTGTAAATTTGCTTTGGGGCGGTTAGGGGATACGATGCTCGTTATGGTCACTAATTATACACCTCAAATTCGTTTATCTACCGGAACCGTGTTTACAATCAAGATATTAATTTCCCGCAAGATTTTCATGATTTTTAACAAAAATATCTTTGTTGTAAAAATTGCGGGGACCCTCATGAAACTTTTCAATGTCAACCGATGAATGAAGACTATTATCATGAGCAAAATTCTTGCTATGATCCTAATTCTTTTGGTTTTGACCAATTTCAACCCCCGCAATATACCATCAATCATCCAATCTTCAATGCTCAAAATGAGTTTCTCAATTCTCAAAATAAGCTTATGGAGCAAATGACATCCATATGTGATATGGTTGGTCAAATTTGCAAAAGAAGGAAGAAGAAGGATAGTGCGAATTGTTGAAGATCACAGCAGCTAAAGATCAATATGTAGAATATTCCCATTTGCTACAAATGGATTGATAATGACGAGTATTTTCTTTTGCTACACAAGAATTATCTCTAACGAAAAGTCCTCCGCAATCACTTCCCGATTTACCAAAATCGGACTCTCTTATAATGGAGGATGAGCATCTTGACACTATTCCAGAAACGAAATCGGACGAATTAATATAAAGTCTAGTGTTGAGGACCTTGTCCATACCCTAAGTGAGTCCGATGGTATATCCGAAGGTGAATGTGATTTGCCCGTTTATGATGATTTTTCTTCTCTGAAAAAGGATGAGGTGTTAGATGATATCATTTCAATTCCACCGGGAAATGGTAATGATCATTTTAATGCTGAATCTAGTCTGATTGAATCCGTGCTTAATCGTGATAACGTGATATCTTCTCCTAAGATTGATTTCCTTATCGAGGAGTTCGCTGGTGAACTCGCTCTTATCGCTCCAATTCTATCGGGAATTGTTAAAGCCGACCTCGATCCGAAGGAAGATATCCATTTTAGTGAAAATTTGATATATGATAACTCTTTTCCTCGCCCTCCGGAAACTCTTAAAGATGATTATGAAACTGTCATCGATTCTAACAATGATTACTTTTTGAGTGTTTTCACCACTTAAACCTAATCAATACCACCCTCGACCCAGCCCATTTTTGATGAATTCTTATGAGAACATCGCTTATGTCGATTGCATCATCTCCGATTTTGAGATCGTAGCTTAGAGGTGTGTTGGAGATTGTTTTATCCCGGAAGTTGGTTCCTAGGAAAGGGAAGTTGGAAGGGATTTAATGATGAGTATTCTTTAACAATCAAAGATGATATCCTCGTGAAAAATTGTTGAATGTCAATTTCTTATTGCTCTATGATCGATGCAATAAAAGATAATCATTTCCTCTTCTGATATTGTGACCATAGTCTTCCTCACATCTTCTTAAACTTTTATTGGAGGGTGATAATACATTGATAATTCTTTTACTCGGATCATGAAACTTTTCGCCTTTAATTTGAAAGAGATTTGTAGTGGCTATGAGTACCTAGTACCACTACTCGTTCTGATTATTATCTTCCGGATTAATGTATTCTTTTATAGACGATCATATTGATGAGAAGAGTTGTGGCATCTATAGTACCATTACTCATTCTGGATTTTTCTCTTTCTATATATGATTTGTCATTTTTGAATCTTTTCGATCAATCCGTTTCCTTCCTGCCGATAGGAAGTGATTTTTATCATGTGGAGTTCGCAGCATTGAACTCGCTCACATTCATATCTACCATCAAAGTATGATTGGTTTTTTCTTTAAGTATGAGCCCCAAGTGGGCAATTTACTATGGATGTGGTGGAGGATATTTTCCCAACAAGAGAACCAAGAGTTCATGTGCTAATGTTTTACCCACCTATCCCAACCTTCACATGGATCTGGATTTCATACTTTTTAGTGATTCTCTCTTCGCTTATATTGTATGGATCTTTCTTGCTTTTCTCACGTATCCCGTTACTCCTCCATATCTTCTCTTTTGTGGAAATGAAGATACCATTTTTTTTGCGACCCCGGTCTATCTCCACTTTGAGTCCGGTGGCATTCATCGGGATGGAACTTTATTGTGCTTTAATTGTTTATCCAAACATTAATTGAAAGCCTGATTGAGATTTCTTTTCCATTTGTTCCCCAAGGTATTACTTAATTTCGGTGGGGTCGAGTCAAGCTCGTGACTCGGTGGTTAACAAAAACAAGCAGTTCTATCGTCTTACTCTATTTTCTACAATTAATTGTGAGGGGGCTCGCACCTCTTCCTTTCTCGTTTTTGTGTTTTGTGTTGTTATATCCTGGTATACCGGATTTTGAAAGATCTCGTGTCATGGTTGTGTCCATTCATTCGAGCTTCATAGCCTCACGCTTCTTTTTGGGAATCCAATATCCTAATCTTATCATCTAACGTTTATCTTTAGCATACTTAATAAATGGCTTTAGATTTGCGTAGATAACCCTTAATACTTGAATTATGCCTTGAAAGTGGTATGGGGTGTGACAGTCTCACATTGAGGACAATGTGTAGTTTTAGTATGGGGGGGGGGGGGATCTATCGATTTGATTATACCTACAGCCGTTGTTCTCACGTAACCCGTTTTTCCACCAAAAATATGTGATTTATATGAAAAATAGCAAAAAAATTTTAAAAAAATTTGTGCATAAAAAAGTGAAAAATGTTGGAAATAAAGTTGATTGAAATTAGGTTTTTTTGGTCATAAATAAAAGGTGATACACTGAGTTATTGAGAACGAGAAATAATTTTTGATCTGACCGGTTTTATACCCTAGCTTTTTCCTTAACATTTTTAAATTGAGTTTGTTGCTAGTCTTATGTAGGGTTATCCATTATGCCAAACTCGATTTATTAGAAATTATAAAAAAAGATTGTTGCCAGTCTATGTGACTTGTTAAAGTGCCGATCTTAATTCGCTAGGCTAAGCATTCGCGAGTCTCTTTCTTAGAGATTTTAAATTGCGAAGAACGAGATATGATAGTGTTAATTATAAGTTTGATGCTAAACGTAGAGTAGTTGGTTCTCTTTCAGGCTCATAAGTATTAATTGTGGCTTTTTCTCCCATTAGCTTGTCTCACTTATATGCATAAATGTTTAATAAATAAGGTTGTCCGGTTCAATTTAATTTTTAGTAACTTCCCTTTGAATTGGTAGTCGATGATTCAAATTTTGTATTATCAGATGCACTTTCTTGTTTATTGCTTTACTTTACCTTAAAGATGCTTAGGCTTTAGGGTATATGGTATGAGTAAAGTTAATCATTTTATTACTTTTTGCCTTAAAGAGCCTTAGGGTATATGGCATAAGTAATACTAAAAATTATTTGTACCTTAAAGAGCCTTAGGGTATATGGTACTTATAAAATTAGTGAAAAGGTTGCTTAATTATTTTCACCTTAAAGAGCCTAAGGGTATATGGTGTTAATAATATTACTTGATTTATGTCTTAAAGAGCCTTAGGGTATATGACATGAATTAAGGCAAAAGTAACAAAAGCCAAACTTCGTTCACTTCATCGATTTTTCAAGGATTAGGGTGGAAGCTAAACTTTATTTTTAACCGTCCCACTTTATTTTTGGAATTAATAAGTATCGAAATAAAGTCTTAAAGAGCATTCGGGTTATAGATGACTTTAAGATGTCAGATAAATCTATAGAGATACTAATAGAATAATATAACCGCATACTGCTCTTTATAATGGGATAGCGGGATAAAAGGTAATATATGTACATGGTACACTATTGAGGTTATTTTAATCGTATGTTGGAGTACGTTTTAGGCTTAATCGCTATGCACTTGTATCTCTGAATCTTATGATTTCTTTTTTTTATGTTTTTTTATATAAGGCTTTTAGTTCGATATGGAACACAAAGTATATGATTAAGAAGGATCTCTTTTCGATTGGGCGGAATTCGATTCACTTAGAGGAAAGGGATGACACGGGAGGCGACGGTGATCGACGAGATGGTTGGATTCATTATATGGATATTTTTTGGAAGAGGGGGGGTGTAGAGGGATCCAACGGGGGACAAACACATAATAATGTGAATAAAAATCTTAAATGGTCGTAAGTTGGGGGGGTACGGTCGGGGCTGGGGGAGGGTAACGAGGGTGAGAGGTTAGAGGGGGTGTGGGGTGTGTTGGCGGCTATTGGGGGGGTCGGTCACTCTCACGGATTTGGAGGTGACGCATAAGCGTCGTTGGTGGGGTAGGGTTGGTGGGGGCGGGGGGCGGGGGACCTCTTTGTTGTTGGTCCGGGGTGTGGGTGTTTGTGTGTGAGTGTGTGTGTTGGTGGTGTGTGACCGATATTGGTGATGAATAATAATTTCAGGTTATTTATATGTTTTGGGTGGGTTTTTTTATTAATATTTTTAGGTGGGGGGTTGGGTGGGATTTATAATATTTTTAAATAAAGGAGTAATATAGTTTATTTTTGGGGGGGTGGTAAAAAAAAGTTATAATAGTTGTGGTTTGGTTGATGTTTTGGGGGGGGGTGGTGGGGTGGGGTGGGTGGGTTATGTGGAGTTGGTTTTTGAGGGTGGGGTGGTGGGTTTGGGTGTTTTGGGAGGTTATGGGCATGTTGGGTCATAGTTTTTGTAGTAAAATATGTGTGAAAATTGGGAAAAATTATTATAATATAAAATAATTTATTTATTTTTATAAAAATTCATATTTTTTTATTATTATTTTAATAAAAAAATATTTTGCATTTATTTATTAGAGGGCCGGTCTCGCGGACGGGGCGTGGTGGGGTGTCGGTGTGTTTTTGGGTGTGGGTTGGTCGGGGGTTGCGGTGTTAAAAAAACATATAAATAATAATAATAATTAAAAAATAAATAAAATATTAAAATAAAAAAATAATATAATATTAAATTTATTAAAATATTTATAAAATATTTTATAAAATAAAATAAATTTGTGGCAGTTGTTTTTGTTGGATGGGGCGGGTGGGTAGTTGGGGGTGGTCTTGGGGTGTCGTGGGGGGTTGGTTGAGGGGTTGGAGGGCGGGGTTTTTCGGTTGTGGTGTGTTGAGGTCTGTTGTTATAAAAAAGGATAAAATTTTAATAATTAATAAATTATTAAACAATAAATAGTATAATTATATTATTTTTGTGGGTGGCGGGCTGGCGAGAGGTTTGTTTTTGGTGGTGGTGGGTTGTGTTTGGTGGTGTGGGTTCGTTATGGTTGGTTGCGGTTGTTTGGGGTTGTGTTGCGGGTTTGTTTGGTTGGGTTGGTTTTGTGTGTCGAGGGCGTTTTTTTCGAGGGTTTATATGAGTGAGGAAATATTATTAATTATTATTAATAATATATATTTATTTGTGGTTTTATTTATAAATTATCATTAATTATAATTATATGTAATTTTTAAAAATGAGAACTATAAAAGAATATTTTTTTTATTTATAAAAAAAATAATATTTTTATTATTTTTCGTTTTTAATTAAAAATTTATATAAAATTAAAATATATGTATTTGATCTTTAATATAAATTTTTTATTATTATATATAATTTTTTTATCTGGTGTTTCATAGTGGCGGGGTTTGGTTGGGGTTAGGGTGGGGGGGCGTTGTGGGATTTAGGTTTTGGGGGGGGGTGGTCGTGGTTGGCCGGGTGTTGTTGGGTTTATATTTAATATTATTAAAGATGTGGGCGGGGGGTTCTTTCTTATGTGGCCGGGTATCCTGGTCGGTGTCTTTGGTGTTTATTTTTTAGATGAGACTTTGCTACTTTTAAGGTTGATTATTTTAGTTTGGGGGGAGGAGAATTTGGGGGAGGGAATTAAATTGGGGGGGGAATTTGGGGTAATAATTTGGAATGAGGAGGGAGGAAGAAAATTAGATTGTATTTTTAGGTTTTAAAGCGCGTATTTATTACATTGCTTCGAGGACACTACAATAGTTTTGTTAGTATGGGGGGAGGAAGTGGAAAATTTGGTATTATTCGCTATTTTATACCATACTTTTTATCGTGATAAAAGAAGAAAAACGACCCCAATATGACCAAAAAATAATAATTAAATTTGGCAAAAAAATATATGCTTGTTTTTGTGTTTGTGTATGTGTTTGTGTATGTGCAGAGGTAGCGATATCAAGAAATGGACAAAATCAAAGCAAAGAAAAAAACGGAACAAAAAACCGAGCATGAGCTACTGAGATCCGAAGAGAGCACCAAGAATAACGAGTCCAATGGTTCCTTCGGATCTTAATGGGCCAGCTCGTAACCCATTTAAATGGGCCGGGCCAGCCCATTTACAACTTAGTCTAACAAAAAGCCCATTTCCTCGTTTATATGTGGAACACATGAAGAATAAATCAAATTATGGCAAATGGATGTAAGGATCAGGTCACGTGACCTAAAATTAATTCATAATATTATCACATGCCAACACACCTATCTTGCAAAGATCGAAAAGTAGAGTCCACGTGGCGGGCATGTATTAAAATACTCAATTTCACTTTGTATTTGAACGAATGATTCCAACAGTAGAAATCATGTTGCATCAAAATGAAGCAATAATTTTGCCACGTGGGACTTTGTGATGGCTGGATCAAATTCTTTCTCCTCTCAATCCGTGTGACATAGAATAATTGCCAATGATTGGCTCATTTATTCTCCAATGATTGGGAAATATTTACAGCTTCAACCCCTCCTCTTTGGCTATAAAAAAAGACGCCTCTCCTCACATTTTTGGGTGTTAGCTTTTAGGAGTAGGATTTAGTTTTAAAAGTTTCTTTAGTTTAGTTTTTTAGCTTATTTAATATTATAGCTTATTAGTTGTTCTCGCTTATTGATAAAAAACTATTGTCAGCTTGTTTTGAATGATGTAACGAGATTTGGCTTAGCTATATGAAGTTTTTGGTTCGTTATTGCTTATTTCTATTCTTTTCCTTAAATTTCATGAGCTTATTTCCTAATTGGTTTGTCACTCTTTGATCTTATTGAGATCTGAATAAGCTTCGTTATAGCTTATTCATTTTGTTGTGAACTTATATAGTATAGATCAAATTTGGTTTGTTTCTTTGTTCCGATGAAGCCATGCTATAAGACGTTTATGTTGTTTTATCTTTTTCCTAAGATTTAATTTCGTGTTATTTCTTAAGTAGTAAGTTGGTTATTAGGGTTGTTAAAAGCTTAAGTTTCGAATTTCTCATTAAAATACGAATTGCTTAATTTGGGATTGGCTTAAATTAGATCTCAATATTGCTCGTGCTTAATTGTTGAGTGGATAGTTGCTTATTCGGATTAGACCATTTTATCTATTAGATTTGTTCGAGCTTATTTGTTTTTAAAAAGCTTTTGGTGGCATGCTTAAATCGGTTTTAGACTATTAAGATTGAGGTGCTTATTTGATATTCTACTTGAGCTTATTGTATTCTTGCTTAAATCATCTAAAAAGTGAGTGATAGTAGGAATAAATTGTCCACTGTTTCCGTTTAATTTGTCGCTTAATAGAATTCAATTCCTGAAATTATTTCTGTTATGCATGCGTTTGATTTGTACAATTATTTGATAGGCTTTAGTTAGGATTAGCTTGGGCTTGCACTAATGGGCCATGTGTTTATGTTAACAGGAAGTGAAATTGCAATTTGAATTTAATCATAACTGTTTGTTGTTTGAGTTTGAGAATTTTGGTACCGGTCAACTCATTAGGCGCGGAGCTTAAGGGTTTATTTAGCTAGACCGAATTTGATTATTTGCTTTAGCTAAATAAATCGGGTGGTATTCGTTTAATTGCGGGTCTCCAATTCGGTTCCATTTTCTAGTCCTTTTTCAATACTTAGTGTAGATTTACTTTTTGTCATTTAATGCTATGTTAGTTTATGTGATTTTTGCTATGATTAATGAGTAGATAATTTTTGTTTGCTAAGTGATTAGTGATTTGGAATTTAGGTGCGGGTTTAAAAAGATTTAAAAAATTATTAGTCATTAGTATTTTCTTTTCGATTTACATTTTGTCATTTATTTTTAATGCAATTTAATTTCTTGTCATTTATTTTTTAAGCATTTTATTTTCTTGTTCATTATTTCTTGAACCTAAGCCCGTACTTGATGAATATTTCACGTCACTTAGCAAGCATATTAGTCATTTATATTTTTTTAGTATAATCTCATAGTTTTAATCTTAGATTTATAATTAGTATAACTTAGCGTGCTTTTTATATGCTTTTCCTTTTAGTAGATTTAGAAACCAATCCCAAAAATCTTTTGAAAACCAATTCGAAACGTGCGATCACGGACTTAGCTGATTTTCAATTCACACTTCGCCGAGGAAAAACGACCCGGGAGGTTTTTGAGACAACTTTGGTTAAAAGTTTGTTTCTAGAACCCGACGGAAAACACTTACTATACTATTATTGATTTTATCGCTACTATAACTATATATTATATTATACGTATTTAGGGTGGATGAATACAAACATCATATTGTAACACCTCTTCTCATATGGAATGACTTCATTTAGATTTGAGCTTGTTTGTGTCTTTATCCTCATTCACCTTCTGCTTCTTAAGCACTCTTCAGTTCTAACTCTTCTCCTGCTCTCTTTGAACTACCTTCCACCAAGTCTGCTCTGAAGTCAACAAATGTATTCACCCTCTTAAGCTTTGTCAAACATCTTTTGATAGAAATTAAAAGATTTGTTCTTCAAGTCACATTGTGCTTTCTTTCCTTCCATATTCTTTAAGTTAAATTACACATAATTTTTCTCTTGTTGAGCTGGGTTTCGCGTCCCGGTTCCCCCCCGTCTTGCCCCTCTTTCTCTTATTGCCACCTCCTTTCAGCAGCAAAGTGCTTGCTTTTTGTGCTCCAAGAGTTGTTGAAATAATTATGCCTTTTCATCAACAGAATCTTTCTTGCTTGAGTCTTTGAGCCAATTCATGATCAGCCTCAATCTTAGCCTGAATATCATCCATTCTTTCAGTCAAGGCAACATTGGCTTCATCCTTCTCCCTTGCAAGTCTTTCTTCTTCATCAAATTCAGCTTGTAGTTTTAAAGCAACTTCTTCATCAAGCCTGATTAGATCTTTCTTCTTCATAGGCTTCACAGGTTCTTCTATTATTATTCCTTTACCCTTGTCATGTGATTGTTTGTGAAGAAATTGTTGTCCATTTTGTTGTTGTATTTCACCTGGCTCCTTGTAAAAAAACAAATCCCTTTCACCTTGGGTTTTGAAGTTTTTAATGCTTCAAGTGCTTGAGCCAAAGTAATTTCTTCAGTAGTTATTGTAGCAGTATTAACTTGAGTAGAATCAACTGCTTCTTCAACAACATTTTCTTTTTGCCCTGTAATAAACACTTCCTCGCCATCTAAAGCATCCACATCAAACATTTATTTGTCAGCATCATCTTGAACATTAACCAGGGTAATGTCTTCATCTTCATCAATAACATTAATCTCTCTCCTGTTTGGATGCATCCTCACCCAAATCTTCATCTCTAGAGGATTCTACCCTAGCTGTAGCACCAACCTTTCTTAATCTTTCAGCCCATAAGTTCTTGACCTCTTTTTCTGTTCAAGTTTCTTGACCTCCTCTTCAAGCTAGCAATTTCATTAGCTTGAGTGGTCTTTGTCTTCTCCAAATCAAGAACCCTATTTTGTAGATTGGTACATAGTTCCATCAATTCCCTAAGTTTAAGTCTATTCCTCATTCACTTCGAAGTATGTTACCTCTTCGGTGAGGCAGTGGAATCATTAGAGATGTTTGAAGCTCATTCTCAAACCTAGTTTGTGCATATGTATCCCCTATGGTTTTTTGGCACTTGGGACCACCACCTGAAGTAGTTCCTAGGGAACTAGATTCATTAGGTGTTGCCTTGGATCGGGTCTTAGTTATGTTACCACTGTCCTGCTCTGCTTCTAAGCTAGAAGCAGTAGTGGCAGCCCTCACCAAACTATCACCCAACTCCTTATGGACAGCCTCATCTGCAACAATGTCTGTAGGACCACTAGGCTGGAGTACTTGAGTGTCCTTTCTCTTAGGCTTTCTAGGTTTTTGAGTCTTTTGAGGTGGAGGAGATGATTGAATAAAAGTGGGTGTGTGGATCAGTTGGCATTGCTGAACCTTCACCTAATTCTTGTTGGTTTTGTACCACCATTGTTGGAAATAAAGGTGTTACTCTACTAGAAAAAACTTTTCCTACCCTTCTCATATTTCCAAAAATCTTTTTAGTGTGAGAGGGTGCATTATAAATTCTCTTGTGAGTTGGCAGCCCATCAAGTTGTTTATTCAAAAACACTTGTACAAACCTTGGATACATCAAAAATTTCCCAGACAAATTATCTAAGTTTCTAACCATACTTTCAAAAATGTATTTTAAAAAGTTGAATTTCTGATTTGTAGCTAAGCAGATAATTGCAGATGCCATAGTGCTACTAAACTCATTCCATGCAGTAGTCTTTAACTTTCAGGCATTTGTAAAAATGTTATGAATCAGAATTTCCCCTTTGTGAGGAAAAGAATGCTTATAGATTGTTAAGCTTTTATGAAATTTTCTCATACCCCATCAGTGTAAGCTGTTCAAAGATGGTAGAATTTGGTAGACAATCAACACCTTCTTCATCTTCTAGTTGAAGATCTCTTCTAACAGTAACTTTAGTAATGATAACCTTCTTGCCATCTACTAGGGCATGTAACTGAACTTCCCCATTAATAGTTTTGGCCTTGACAGTAGACCAGAACTGTTCGATACATGAAATATATATAGTAGGATTGACGGTTAAAGCGTACTTTATGGGGCGTGCATTCAGAAAATCCACAATTTGCTCAAACTCATCACTCTCTTCGGGTTTAGATAAAAATGCGACGTGTTTATGAGTATTTTCAAACTTTAGGGTCATCATTTGTGTTAGGTTTTGATGATGGATGATAAAATTGAGTTAGGGTTTGTGATTAGAGAGTTTCGAAAAGTATAAAATCGATTAAGGAATCGATTGATGAAAAACCCTTAATCGAATAGTATTTATTGGAAAATACCTCATAGTTTTTATTGAACCAGCACAGTAGTAAGTGTATGCCTAACAGCATTAACTTAGAACCAGCGGTAGTAAGTTATGCCTAGCAGCATTAACTTTGAGTCACCAGTATTAACTCCAATTTTATTCCAAACAGCTTTTCCATCATCAATCTAACACTTTTCTTTGCTTTTCCTGCATAAAGTTAGACCAAAAACCAAGAAAACACAAGCCATAGCAATTTTCACAATTATCACATTATTAATTATACCTAGCAGTATTAAGTATAACTAACAGCAGTAACTCAGCAGTATTAAATATAACCAGCACTACAAATTATACTTAACAGCAGATTTTTTTTGACAAGAATAACAGTACTAATTCATACAAAACTCTACAAAAACATAAAAAGATAAAAGACTTTAAAGATTTATCATTCCAATACTAACAATCAAATATTGAAATCTACTTACATCAAAAGCTTTTGTAAGCAAATCTGCAACATTCTTGTCAGTATGGATTTTGACCATTTGAATCAATTTCTTTTTATTGCAGTCTCTAATAAAATGATGCCTGATCTCTATATGCTTTGTTTTTGAATGAAAAACAGGATTTTTAATTATGCAAATAGTACAGTTATTGTCAATTAATATTTTGGTATGCATAAAATTTTACCCATAATCAAGTAGTTGATTCTGAATCCAAAGCACTTCGTCTTTTTACTCTTAGTTAAGTATGAAATAGGAGTAGTAATAGAGTTTATAAGTCTGCTTTTATAGGTTTTAGGTTTTATGGTCAATTGCATCAACATAGAAATAAGCTAAAACAGCCATTTTTAAGCTAAATTTTCAGAGGGTAAAAGTAGTTTTTAGGTTTTGATTTTTTCTGCACAAATAGATTTTAGGCCATTCTAGATAGATTAGGACTTATTTTAGTTTAAAAAGCTTATTTGAATATCTGTTTTTGATCTGCAATTTAGTTTTTTGTCTTTTCATTTAAAAACCAAAAGTAAGGTAAAACTACATAAGCAGCTTTTTCATTAAGCTTTTTCCTTAAGCATTTGATTTTCAAAATAGTTTTTAAAAGCTGTTTTAAGTAGCCTTTAGGTCAAGGTTTTAAGTGGTATAAGCCAAAAGTCCATAAGGATCTTTTAGCTTATTGAAAAATAAGCTTAAAACTCCCTTAAGGGACTATTTGGTTAACAATTTTTGTTAAAGTGCTTATTTGAGAATTTTTAGCTTATAGCTTGTAGATTTAGCTTTATTCCTGTTCAATCTAGCTTATTAGGTTAATTTTCAGTAGAGAATAGCTTATTCAGTTCAATTTTTAGCTTATTTTGTCTTTTCTTAAAGATCCAAAAACATAGTTAATCTAATCAAGTTGCATTTTTAGTTAGCTTTTCAAGTGCTTATTTGAATTTCAAAATGCATTTTGTTTGCAGTTTTAAGTAGCTTTTTAATTAATCTTTAAGATAGTATAAGCTAGATAGTCATAAGGTTTCATTTTCTTAGTTAAAAATAAGCTCAAAAAGTGCTAAATAGCCTGTTTGGCAGACAATTTAAGTATGAGTGCTTTTTAGGATTTTCAGCTTATGGATGATCCATTTTGCTTATTTCTAGTCAAGTTTAGCTTATTAGGTTAGATTTAAGATAGTGATAACTTATTTAGTTCTAGCTTTAGCTTATACCCGTTTTACCTTATCAAGTTTTAATAAAAAGCTTAGTTAAGCATTCTGTCTGTTTAATAAGCTATTTTCAGCTTAAATTTTGATTTTTTTAAAAAATTGTTTTCATTAAAGTTGTTAGTTTTTCTAAGTTTTATAACTTTGCTTTTCAAAGTTTTTGCAAAAAAAAGGGAAGAGTGGAAATTGTGGGTGAGCAGGACTCGAACCCATAACCTCAACCCTCTTCAACCTTTATAACACACAACTCAACACACCACTAACACTGCGCCCTTGGGACTTTTACGTCTCAAGGTGCATTGTTTATTCTTTTACCACTTTTTTGATTCTTAGTTGTAATAAGCACTTTGAATGCTTATTCAATTTTTCCCGGCTTATTTAGTTTAGCTCTTTAGGATTTGATATTTTTCCTACATCCTACATATAATAATATACTTTTAGAAATTTTCTAGGATTTTTAGCTTAAAGTTTTATAATTTTCGTGAATTAATTTTGTTAAAAACTTTAAAAAATCATAAAAAAATAGAAAAATAATCAAAAAAAATAAATTTCCTTTTTATAAAATTTTCTTTTATCACATTTTAGGCTTAGGATTTAAAATTACTTTCGTAGGGTTAAAATTTTGAAAGTTCACTTTTTTAAAGAACGAGATTTCGTTCCCGTTCTCATTTTCTTCGTTTTTAAGCTTTAATCACCCTCGTTTTAGAATTTCCTTAGCCTTTTATTTTTAATAGTCAAATAGGATTAGAAAAAGTTTAGAAAATCATTTAGGGTTTAATTTTAGTTCACTTGCTTATTTACCGCATTTTTCTTAATGCCCGTTAATGTTTTCCGTAGTTAGTTTTAATCATGTCTTTATTTGCTCACTATTAGGATTTTAGAAAACAATCATCTTCGAACCAATTCAAGTCATTGTCCAAATAACAAACGAGGTCTCAATTTCATAAGTCTTTGGGAAAACGACTCGATAATCACTTACCGGTAAATATACGTATATATATTATCGTGTGATTTTTCTTCCTACCTTTGTCCTCAAGGGTAGTTTAGGAATTTCATATCTTCTATATTGTTATACGTATTAAAATTATACACATCAATACACTGCATCAGTGTGCTCTCCCGGCTACTCATCTCTGAAACTATAGTCTGTAGCTGTTGAATCTATGTATCTCTCTGCTTAACTGCTTCCTATAAAGCCTGCACCTGCTGAGTCAATCCAACAATCACCTCATCTCTCTAGGTCGCAGTCTGCTGTCCCTGCTCCACCTGGGCACCAATCTGCTCAAATCTATCCGTGGCATGAACCATCTGGGACGCCATCACCTGCACCTGTCCCTCAACAGCAAATACCCTCAGGTCGATCTCCCCAATGGAAATACCAGCTGCTACCCCAACATCACTCACATGGATCACCTTCTTCACAAGATGTCCATGTTTGTACTCCAGGTTCCCCAAATGGGTACTCAAGTCTTCGATCACTGATGGAGGTATAGGAAGTCCAAGTGCTGGGAGGGGGAAAGACGGTCCCTCAGCAGCAGCAGTGGATGGACCTCCTACCTCGGAAACGCTCGGTGGGGGCACCGCTGGCATCGGAGGTGGTATGACGGGAGCCATCAGCCACTCCTCGTTCACCTTCCAAACCTCCTCCTCATCAAATCCTTCGGAGTCATGTTCCTTAAGGTCATCGTCGCCAAACAGCATGGCAATGTCCTCATCCATACCAACTACTAGAGCGATCATCTGCTCCTCAGCCTCGACTATCAGCTCAAAAATCTCATCCACTATCGGGCCAACCATCGGCTCGTCCGCTACAACTCCAAGCTCTCCAAGTAAGGGCATGTCTGCCTCAATCCACCCGTTATTGTTGTTTGGGTTGCCAGCATATCCTGGTAGCGGTCTGGGTGCGAAGAAATCATAAGCTGGATGCGGCTTCGACTCATCTACAGGAAAGTTGAACACGTGGTATGGTGACAAAGGTTTGCCCATGATACTACAAAAGAAGAGAAATACTTATATTAGTAACCATCATACATATTTTTAATCATATGTAAAATTATACTCATCACATATTAGGATGGTTTCTTGATATTGCATTAAATGCATAAAGAAATTAAATTTTTTGCGAGATGCGAATACCGAGTTATATATGTAACAATACATTATAGAACGGATGCCGTATATAAATGTACTTATATAATCATTACTTATACCAAGTGTATCCCACTTGTTATGCACATAGTATGCAATTAGAACATCATATAAGGCTTGTAAGAATCGGAAACAACACGCGCGCGGATATCGGACAACGGTGAAAGACACATGAAAATTTTCTGAAAAGAGTTGTAGTCCAAGTTTTGTAAAACGACTTAGTTCACTACAACTCATGCTCTTATACCACTATATAGCACCCCCCCAAATACGATACGCAGCGAAATACAACATTTGGGGTGCTACTTCATAATACATGCACACGAGTCCTAGTAAACGTTCAAGTATACGTTTATAAAACACATTTTATTTTATTTTAAAGAGAAACATCAGAGTTACATAGGTCCCAATACCAACGTAGAAATTTATTTCTAAAATCTATAATACGACTTGGTTTCTAAAACATTGTTTTAGTTTATGACACTACTTTACCGAGACACCGTCCTTAATATCCGCGTTCCGTCCCATCCGAGCCATCAACAGCAATTAACCTGAGATACATGCTTAAAAACGTCAACAAAACGTTGAGTGACTTCATAGAGTTTACAAATAACAGTTAGAACGCATATTTGGTTCAACAAAAATATATAACGTTGCTCGTAAGACAAGTTATAAAAATAATGAATTCCAACTAAATGAGCCCATGTACCGAAACTTAACCCATTCATCCCGTAGGATAAAATAATGTCCGAGAAGTATGCCACTTCTCCTAATACTAACTACAAAATGTCCGTTACAGGATGCTCACAATTGATTCAAACCCCGGACAGGGTTGTCAAACCCAATAGATCTATTTAATGCATTAGCGTTCACCTGCAACTAGGCAACTAACGGTCACACAGTAAAAGGCATATACTCAATAATGAATGGAATCATATTTAGTATCAAAACATATTGTGTTCTCATTTTCATAAAACAACAAGTATCCTCCTCACAGGTTTAAAAACATTTAAAATACTTAAAAGCGAGGCTATGAACTCCCCTTGATCGGAGCCGAAGATTAAATAACCGAAACAATCATGAACTACTCGACGACGAGCTCAACCGCGACCTATAATTTATGTCGTTCAATTTTTATATCGTAAGATACGATCGGATAGTGCGCGCATCGCAACTATCAAAATAGTATAAATATACATACACATGTGATGAGAAATCCAATTGCGTGTCCTAGATCCTAAACTCCACATAATTGAGTTACGATTATTCTTTCATTCGTATCATTTGTTACTAAATCAAAAACTTTCTACTTTAGAAAACTTTCTATTTTTAGAAAGGTACTATTCTCGGAAAGTTACCATTTTTAGTAAGTCTTGCCTTCTAATTACACTTATAATAATATTCATTTATCTCATCGTACATTCGACACTTAATTTGGTTATCGTTTACTCGTATCGGTATTATATCTGAATATTTCAAAAGTTTCTATTTTTAGTATCTTACTTTCTCGTAACAGTCGTTAAGTTTAAAATATCGCACTTGTAATAATAGTAGCGTTTATTATTTTATAACACTCGACCAATCTAGTATTAACCCATTGACTTTCAAAAGTCAACGTTAGACTTT